>PVJA010021685.1:0-35250 GCA_004027025.1 Myocastor coypus
AATATGCAATATGTCAACTTTCAAAGAAAAGAAAGGGGAAAAGAAAAAAAAAAAAGTAAGGTTGATTTAGAAAGGTTAATGTTTAATTGTTTGATCTATCTTATATACCTATATGTATTAATCTAAACTGATCTGATGATGAAAATATGTAATATAACCATTGTTAAATTTAAACAATAAAAAAATTGAAACTCAAAAAAATAAAAAATAAAAAAATAAAACCAACCAACTAGAAAGTGATCAGTTCATTGGGTATGTTTTATGTCAAAGGTCTAAGACTGACTCTCTTGATCAGTCTGAGGATGAGAGTGTTTCCAAAGCAGGTTGTTAATCCAGAGCAGAGCGAGATACAAAGTTCAAAGCAACAAGGGGGAGGGGATATTTGTCTGCTGTGAACTAATTTAAGGAAGTGTGGATGACATCACTGCAGGTGTCTTTTCCAAGCAGGGTATAAATTCATACTGCTTCTGGCTGACAACGTTGGAAGGAAGACAAGGTTTTAAAAAGTCTGTGTTTTTTTGTGTGTGTGAATGCTTGCCATCTTTATCTTGAAATAAACGTGCTTGTATTTCTTCTTCCCCTTGGGCTCTGGTTCTTCACTAACAAATGTCTCATAAACTTCATAAGAGTAGAAAAACATAAAACGATGATAGCACTGAGTGTTCTATTTTTTAAGACTAAATATTTTACTTCCAAGAAGAGACCACCTATTGTGAAAACTTCAAATCTCTCTTATTCATCTAAAAATGAACTATAAAGTTTGTGATCACTTCCAAAGTCAAATAATACATGCCAGACTGGCTTAAAATGTTTGGAAATGAATCCTGTGTGAAGCAGCCAAAGGTTGACATGTTGGGGAAGAGGGATCTCAGATCCAAAGACAACAGCAGGAGAGGCTGCCAATCAAAGAGGTGCACATCCAAAACCAGAAAATATTTTAATAGTTGTGTCACTGTTTAGTTTGTGTCACTATACAGGCAGAGCATGGACTTTATGCTAAAAATTCAAGCTATTTATTCAGCACCTCATTTTTTATGAAGAACAGTGGTGGTACTGTAGAGAGAACTGACACCATACCTCAAAAAATTTTGAGGGTAACTAGGGGTAAAGACAAGCACAAAGGTAAATAGCAAAACCCCTAGAAATTAACATGTAAACTGAATGACATAATTTCTCCTAACATGGAGAAAAAATTTGAACCAACATTTCCTGAAGAAGTATATGAACTCCAATAAGCACATTCAAAATTGGTCTGCATTATTAGTCACCAAAGAGGTCGAAGTTACAACTGCAGCAAAATGTCATTTCACATCTACAAGAATAGTTAAAATTTAAAAATGACTGAGAACACACAGTGTTGGTCAGGAAGTAGAGCAACTGGCACCTTGAGCCTCAGAAGGGAAGAGTGAAGTGCTCTGACCACACTGAGGTAGGTCGGTTTGGCAAAACCCTAATGACACATCTGCTGGGTAGCAGTTTCATGTCTAACTATTTCCCCAAGGGAAATTAAGACGTGTATCTACAGAAAGGCTCAGGCGAGCACGTTGGTAGCTTCTTTATTTACAAAAGGCAAAAGTGCATGCCCACCAAGAGGAGAGAAATGTGATGTAGTAATCGACAGTGAAGCCACATGGACACCGTTCAGATGTCACACACTCAAATAGTACATATGGAAAGTGGCTATTTAAGGTCAGTCTGAAACAGGTGAAGGTGTCTTGTGATGAGAAGCTCTGGGTGTGGGGGAAAATGGGGAGAGGCTGCTGCCAGGAATTTGGCATCAGGGTAAGCTCAGGGCAGTGGATGTGCTCTGGGTCTCAAGTGGCTCCAGTGTTACACACGTGTGCAATCATCCTAACTGCCAGACATTTTAAACTATACATGTGATGATTTTTAATGATCCTCCAATTTTTAAAAAATTGTTAGGAAAGGTATCATAGAAATAGTGGACCTCTGACATTGTGTGTGAGTTTGCATTGTGGGAACTGTAAAAGTCTGTGGGTGGCTAATATCACCCTAGAACATGATCGTGTCCATAAAATGCTCAATTACGTCATGAGGGGAGGACAGGAGGTAGAACAGCGTGACAAAGCCACTTTGTTGCGGAGCCCAGCCCTGGGAACTATCCCTGCAATGTCTGAGCCTTAAAGTGTAGTCCCAGAATATCACAACTCATCACACCTCACAAGAGTGTGTGCTGGATTGCAGATGAAGGGCATGGATTTTACACCCCACCTGTGATAGCTACATAAGATAGAATATTAAACACACAAGAAGGAAGACATAGAGAATGTTCTAAATGATATTCAAAGTGACAGAGAAATCTCAGGTCTTGGGGAGTAGCTCTACATTAATTAAGGCATTCATTCATCACATAATCACCATGGCCCCATATCAGGATGGTGACATTTAAAGTGGTTTTATGATCTGAGGTGGACAGTGACAGACAGCTTTCCTCTTCCACCATGAAAATCACTGCCTCAATCAGATATTATGTTAGTCAGGAGCCAATATGTCTGTTGGAGCCAATAGGTCTGCTTGGGCCTAGGCCACTCTTGATTCTTCTGTTTCCCCAAGTCCTGGCCTGTTCTGATGTTCTCCGTCTGCCCTTGGCTTATACTTCTGTCTCTCCCTTGAGACACCATTCATGAAAGAAGATTTCCAGATATGCTTCAGGAAGTGGCAGAAGTGGTAGAATAAATGTGTTCAAAGACAGGTGGAGTATTCTGAAGGAGATTAGTGACAGTGTGTCATTTTCTGTACCAAAGTTTTAAAAATGTAAACATTCCCAATCTGTTTGAATCCCTCCTTGTAAAAAGATGGGGCAGATGTTAATGTGCTTGTGGCCCTGGAGGATGGACATGGGAGTCTGCTTGGGTTAGAAGCATCTCTAGGGCACATGCTGCCTTGTTTCTCAGTGCCCTTGGCATCCTGGCATCGTCACTGAGCTGTTTCCAATAGTATAGGTCCTTGCCGTCTGTTGGTCCTGCTTCTTTCCAGGTGACTCCTTTTCCCTTCATGGTATCTTCTGACTGACACCATCCAGGCCTCCATTCTTTCCAGTTACTATAATCCTTGCCTAGGGATTTTGGCCCATGGAAACTAAGCCCACAGAACGGCTGTGCTGCATTTGGGCAGCATTCCCAACCAAAATCAATCTTGCCAAGGATTAGAATTGTGGTGTGCAACATTGTGATGGTTAGTTTTATGAGTCAACTTGTCTAGGCTTCATAGTGTCCAGCCATTCGGTCACACTGGAGTGTCTGTAAAGGTGTTTTAGGGTGAAATTAACACCTGAGTCATAAGTCCAAGGAAAATGACAACCCTCCCTGACATGAGGGTCTATATCCCAATGGTTGGAGATCTAAGTAGGACAAAAAACCTGAGCGACAGAGAACCTTGAGCTGGGCCATGTGTATTCTCTAGCCTTTCAATTCATTAAAAGGAACATTTGTTTCTTCTTGGTTCTTCATTGTGCCAACCACAGATCTATGGACTTCTCAGCTACCACAGCCACTCATCCAGTTCTGACATGGCCATCCTGGAACAAAGAACAGATCAGCTGCAGGCAGATGGGCATTCATGGCAGGTGTACGGCTCATGTCTTCAGCACAGTCTTCATGGCCATGTGAAGCAAAGGGAGGACTTGAACACATTTTGCCCAGCTCATCTGCAGAAGCCATTCCCTCTTGACTCTGACCCCTTAGCAAGCTTAGTACTTCACCCAAACACCGAAGGCTTCCGGCTCTTAGTCTTTAGTCTCCCCTCAGAATATATGGCTCCTTTTTCTAACTTCCTACCACCTTACTTCAGGCTTTGGTGTGGGAGGGTGTTGACACCTTTAATGCAATAGTTGTTCGCAGTAACTTCCAGCCCTGTGACTAAGTGCCAGTTCAACCCAAGCTTCCCAAGTGGATTTTGATCAACACTAAGACAATTCTGGGAGGGGCTCAGAGGCCTGATGGGACACCCACACCTTGGGCAAGCATAGTGAAGGGACGTGCAGTGACCACCTGCAAGGATACAGAAACAGAGGCTATCTAGCCCACAGGAAGCCAAGAAGCTCCACCACGTGTATCCATGACCACAGATACTCTTCTTTGGGGACAACACAGGTACTCAAGAGACCAACTGTGTAACTGTCACCACCCTGCATTCTTTACTGTATACTGGGAGAGGAAAAATGCAACCCGGGGTCAGCAGGGTCCCTGGACGTTTATCTTCAACAAACATTTTCTGAACACCTACTGTGGACCCAGCTCTGCAGCCAGCAGCAGACCTGGTCCTGCTGGTGTTTTCATTTCAGCCTCTACTCTGGGCTTAACTCCCTGGAAGCTACAAGGAATCTCGTGCCTGTGGGGATAGGCCTCTACATGTCAAGGTCTCTGATTCACTTCTTCTCTCTCCAGAAGTCAAAATAGGGGCTGATCCACTCAAACGTTCCTGTGAGACGAAAAGACTCCTCAGCCAAAACAGAACCTGAGATAAGCTGCCTACGTGTGAGGGAAGAGGGAGGAGGTGCCACGCTGCCTGCACTGGGTGTCCGGGAAAGGCTCCACAGGGCCTGATGGGACTTGTCCCAGCTGCCCTTCCCCTGCCAAGGTCCTGTTACCTGCACACACTTAGGGAGCAGCCCACAAACCTTCACCCCTGCTATTCACAGGGTTCCTGACCCTTCCTTTCCCACCTGGTCATTTCTGGTTAGAAGTCAGTTTTAGCATTATTTTAAATTTTCCAATTTCTGCACCACAAATATTTTTATTTTTATTTTATTAATTTTCTATGACTATGTATTTGTGACACATGATTATGTGCACCCTGGGGAACTGCTTCTTATAATATTTCATCTGACGCTTTTGATTTCCCTCTCTCCTGTCTCCCCTACCCACACAGCTCCACAAAGTTTATACTCTTAATGATTGAATGACTCCCTTCTATTTGTTCTCTTCTGTCTCTCCTGGGAGTGGAGTTGGGCAATTTTCCAGCATGAACATGGAGTTTTTAATCTCTTCTAGGGCTCCTTCTGCTTCAGAGAAGATAGCATATGCCCAGTGCTTATTGAGTGGAAAGTTAGAGGTACTGATATTAGGGGTTGAGGTGAATCCATATGGACATAGCATCTCAAGTGAGTGTTGGGGTGAATGGAGGAACCCTCTGCCCCATACATACATACCCTCCCTTCTCTCACCACCTAAATTTCTGGAGCCACCCCTGGGCAGAGGAAGAAAACTGCCTCAGGAGAGTGGAAAGAGAGCCCACTGTCTTAGTCCACTTTTGTTGCTACCATAGAACACCCAAGACTCGCTAATTTATAAAGAAGAGAATTTTGTGTAGTTCTGAAGGACAGGAAGCCCAAGGTAAAGCAACCTACAATTAGCCTGGGCCTCCTTGCTGTGCCTTTCCTAGGCAGAAGGCAGAGGGCAAGAGTGTGCAGGAGAGGGAAGACAAACTACTATGAAAAGCCCATTGCAACAAAGGACCCATTAATTCATCCTCCACCCATCGCTGCCCTGAGGACCAGGCTTCGCACACACATGCATTTCACCAAAACAAGGTCCCTAGGTCACCGTTTCTCCTCTCTGACGGTGATTTGCTTTGGAAGTTCATCAGTTTCAGGATACATGTATGCTCTACACGTGTGTGTGAATTGACACCACTGCAGCAGGGGTGTGTGGACTGCCTGCTGAACACAACCAGCAGAACTTCCTGAAATCTAGTGGATAGAAATGGAGGTTCTCTTAACCTCCATCAGAAGGCAAGGAGAGGGTTTATGCCTTGTATCTAGAGGTCCCCTCAAAGCCTTATGCAATCATAGGTAAAGCATTTTGGTAGTGGCTGGATTAGGGTATGTGAATATGGATTAGGGGTGTGATATGGGGATTATAGAGGTAAAGAATGGAAGCCCAACTCTGGGTGTGGGTACCACTAATCAGTAGCCTTGTTGCTGCTGCTAGCTGCCTCCTGCCGGCCATGCCATGGACTATTTCTCTTCTGCTGTGCCCCCTCTACCATACTACCCTGCCTTGCAACGAGCTGATTATGAACTAAAAACCTCCATAAACTTGAGCTGAGATGAACGTTTCCTCCTTTAACTTTGGGCATAACTTTGGGTGTTCAGTATTTTGTCTCATAAATGATAAAGGGAACTAAGACAGAAGGCTAGCAGTCTCCTGTCACAGTACATATCATTGAATGTTCAAGAGGAAGTGGCAGAAGTTTGAAGAGCAGCTCCTGGTGATGGCTACATACACAGCCCACACAAATGCTTATGGGTGCACTAGACAGAGGATGGCACTTCTGGGCATCAAGCCCTGGCAGCCACCCACCACTCTCTTGAGAGGTTCCTGAGCTTTTCATCACACAGACCCTGTGTGATCACAGGCCCATAAAAGTCCCCATTCTTGCCATGAGAGGATGTGCTTTGACAGGACCAGGCCTTTCAGAGAAGATGTAGGATAGCACAGGACCTTGTGTGTGAGAGTGTGAGCCTCTGAAGCCACAGTGAGCAGGGCCAGAACCTTACTCTAGCAACCTGCCGGAGGAGAGGAATGGCTTGCTTGTGTCACTGGGGAGATGGTGACCTAAGACCACTCCTGCTCCTAGGCCAAGGTTCCCTGCCAGGAAGGACCTCTCCTAGTCCCCCTCCAGCGTCACTTGGGTCACACAGGTGCCTGGCATCAGGGGACTTACCCAGCAGCCAATGCACCTCCCTTTCCTGGCTCCACCACTGCCTGCCCTGGGGCTGTGCACACACACGGCTGTCTCTGCATGTTCCCAGGTCTTCCTGGAAGTGTAGCTGTGGGAAAATGCTGCAGCTGACAGCACACGTCAGCAGACTGCTGCAGGCTTTCACGTCAGCAGAGGTGACGTGGGGCTTCTCCAGCTGCCATCTTGTCATCAAGCCATCCTGGCAGTGCCTCAAACCCCGGTCCCACCTTGCTGGCTTCCCAACCTCCAAAGCTTCCTCAAAGGGAATGAGACCCACACTACACTTGAGGTCTTGGGAGTTGTTCTCCCAGCCAGTAGCCTTCCAGGGACTGAGCTGTAAATACAAAGTAGAATATAGATAAATGTGCAGAAAACTGAGACCAGAAACTTGTACTTCAACTATCCTCTTGGAAATGCTGGAAATATCAGTGAAAAAGAGAGTGGTAACCCCAAAGCCTAAAGGCCATGGCAAAGCTGTCATAAAGGCTGAAAGGAAGTTCTTTCCACTGTCTGGAAGGTCACCACCGTCAGTCCTGCAAAGAACAAAACTGAAGGTAATGAGCCTAAGGGGAACATAAAATGGACATGTCCTAAGTTCTGGATCAACCCTCAGGGAACAACAGAAGCAATGATGGTAACCTTTTATTTAGTCATGATCCATGAAAATGAGTACAATGGGACTGCTGGGAATCTGTCACCAGAAGAGAGTAGGCTGGTGTGCACCCTGGGAACAGATGCAGGCACACATGGTTTCACACCTGCCAGACACTGTCCCATCTGGCTTAGGACCCATCCTATCCTCTGTGAGAAGCAGATACTATTCCCAGTAGACTCATGTGGCAAAGGAGGCTGGCTCTCCGCCTGGAGCCACACCTGGAGGCTGCACAGTGGCTGAGCTGGTAGGAATCAGGATCAGTGAGTTCAGAATTGCTGCGAAGGCACTGTCTCAGAGGTGATCCTGCTGTAGCCACTGCAAGCAAAGTCTTAGGACAGAGCTCTGGTGCCTACATTCTCCTTGTTATTGTGTTGGGGACCCCAGGATGGCATGTGAAGATGTGTGTGCACCAACGCATAATGTGGTGGTGCTACCCAAATGTATGGGGAATGCCTAAATTAAGAAATGTATTACAGTAAAAGACACATACAAGCACACACATCCCATCATCCTTGACACTTTCTGCAGCAGCTCTGAAGCCTTCTTTCATGAGTGTCTTTATAAGGTGTGATAAAAAATACAGTGAACACTGCTGTTGAGTGCTGTCCAACAGAAAAGTAACTCACAAAAACATGATGCTGTATCCTCATCCACCTTATTCACAAGCCCTGGCACCATGTGACTTCTGGATCCTCCCCGCAATCAAAATGACCATGATAGGTGTACATTTGAATCAATTCGGAACATGGAGGCAGCCATGACTGTGCCATTAAAGACACACCAAGGCCGCTGAGAGTGGGCTGGTCAGACACAAATTTCCCTACTGAACTTCACATGACAGTCACTTCCCAGAAGAGCCTTGGCTTCCCTGGGCCTTGCTGCTAGCAACCCTGAGTCAGGCCATGGGTATGAAGGGGCAATCCCTCCTGCCTGCTCTTTTATTTCCGAGCTAGGATGTTTGGGCACAAAGTGCTTGAGAATGTGTGGTTCTGCCTGCAGGTGGCTGAGCTCCAGCATGAGTGGTGCCTCTATCCCCAAGGGACAGGACACTCTTGGCCTCCAGGCAAAGTGCCCTGCTATTGAAAAGTGTTCCCTGTGTCTGGGGCCCAGGCTTTTGTTCCTGCAGAGAGCAGAAACATTAACAGAGTGTCATCCAGCCCTGTCCCGTCGTGCCTTAGATGGCACTTGGCTCTCTACCCTTGTCCCTGCAGAGCTTGACTCTGGCCTTGGGATACAGTTTGGCCATGGGACCTTGTAAAGCAGCTCAGGGCCACAGGGTATCAACAGCAGGAGCAGGGCATCCGCTCACTGACCACCTGCTGAAGGAGGCCCAAGGCCACCCTGCAGGAACAGCAGCCAACTGTCCCTACCAGAAATTCCCACACGCAGAACCCAAAGCAGCCACAGGTCCCTGCCCATGCCTCCACATTCTTAGGGTGCAAAGATGAGACTGCCCCTGGCCTCCCAACCTCAGCAGAGCCCATCCCTCAGGTGGCTGTTATTTCAGGCATCTGACTAGTATTTCGGGAAGCAGCTAGCTTTCAGAGTAACTTCAAATTGTTGTGAATCACCAAGCCTGAGTCACAGGGGAGCTTGGGTGGATTTGCAGAAAGCGATTGCCTCGGGCAGGACTTTGCACTGAGGTTTGGATCCTAAAGAGGGCAGTGCGTGGTGTATAGTCTAAGAACCCAGCAGGGAGTTGCTGGGGCAGGCAGCACCCAGGAAAAGCTGGCTAGGGTGCCTGGCATTCCTCTGCCCTCTGACCCTTCCTGTGCATCTAAGAGCCCTTCTTGTCATTTCACTGATGAGGACCTCAAAGTCTTACCTCAGTCTCTCTGTCACCCTAGTCAGTGGTGCCACATGAAGCCTCTCCACTCTCTTGCAAGTCCTGTTGCCACCAACGTCACAGCCCAGGGACTCCAACTATGCTCCAGGTCCTCCTGTCTCCTCCCTACACAAACAGGGCTCTTCCTTTCCTCAGCAGCCCCCATTGCTTGTGGCTACCAGAAGGTTTTCAACCATTTCCCCATCTCAGACTTCAGGCTTGTCTTGGGGTGGCCTCCCTCTCAGAATGTGGCACCCACACCAACGGACATACTCACCATCGTTGCCTCCCTTGTTTCAGCCACTGTACTTCTATTAGTATAGTCTAGAATCTCATTGACAGTGTTGGAGGCTCATCCCAGCACTGACTCATAATGAGATTTATTTTGAGTCAACGAAAGGACTTTTATCTGGGCCCAACCCCCAGCACAATCCTGAGCTGTTCTGTGGGTTTTCTAGGCTCTCCATACTTTTACCTTGGGCCCGCCAGCCCCTCCCTGCCATTGCTCACAGTCTCTGGATTACTTAATGAGCATTTCCAGCCCTGTCAATCCACAGCTCACTTTTGTCTCTGATCCTGAAAGGTGGCACAAGGCTGAGAGTTCATGGCTCTGCTGGAGGCAACGTGGACACCATCTAGTTCAGGCTATCGTTTTTGCAGGTGGAGAAAGTGAGGCCAGGTAGGTCAGGAAAACCACACGAGGACCTCTGCTTGGCTTGATGTACATAGGAGGCCTCAGACACTCTGATACTCTGGTTCCCTCAGCTATGGGTTCAGCCTAGAAGCCACAGCATGTGGCACCCAGGCCTCCAGGAGATGCCAAACTAGCAGCCAGCAGAGCCCTTGTCCTTGGTGAGGGGAAACTGTGAGACCCAGTACCATAAGGATGCCCAAAGGCAGTCACCAAAGATGCAGGACATATAGTCCAGCCACTGGAGATGCCATTATCCAGCATGATGAGAAAGGGGACAGCAACACAGGCTTCATGGGAAGAGGGTGAAACTGCTTGCCAAGGACACAGATTGCATGCCTGTGCTGTCATGAAATATCTAAAACAGGCAGGAAGCAGAACAGTGGCTGGTAGCAGCCAGGGGGCAGGGGGGCACTGAGTGTCCACTGATGGGCACAGGGCATCTTCCAGGAGCAAAAAGGTTTAGATGGAGGCATCCATGCTGATGTCCACACCAAGTAATAGCACAGCTGACGATGATCAGGATGTGGGGGGTGGGGGGGATATACATCAATGTTTTGCATTTGGAATGTTGCCTGGTTGGATTTTAGATTTTCTTGCTTTTGTTTCTGTTGTAGTGCTGAAGCTAGAACCCACCTAATGTGGCTGCTGCCCTGTGAACTATGTCCTCAGCCTAATATTTTACAGGAGTCACAGCAGTCCTTCCACTGTAGACAAGGAGGAGAGAAGGTAGGAAAGGGGTGGCTGGTGTGGGCACCACAGCCTTCCTCAGCTCCCAGCCCCAGTGCGTCACAGAACGTGGGAGGCACTCAATGTGCATGAACAGTCTTTCTGCAGGCACCTTCCAGCTGCCACCCGATTGGCAGGCAGTCCATGGGTCTCACACTGGCCAGACCCACCCAGCCACTGAAACTTGACTGGAAGACATAGTCATCTTGTTCCATAGCCTGAAGATGGCTCTGCCCTGGAAGGAAGATGACAGGATGGCATGACAGTGAAGGGATGCTATTCCTGCTATCACATGGGCAGTGGTGTTCTCTTATCCATCATTAGAAAGCCACAGTGACTAGACAGTGCTGAAAACTCAGTTTAATCCCAGGAAGCCCTCTGCGGGTCACACTGGTGTCATGGCTTATGTCTAGTTGTCCCCCCAAAGCCTCATGTGGTCATGGGGTGGAGACTTCTATAGATTGAGACTTGATCCATGATCCACTGGGATTATATGATTTAGTACTGATCTAGAGTTTGAGACTTGATCCATGATCCCTGGGATCATGTGTTTTAAGTACTTCTGGGATTATGGGTGTGTAGCCTAAGGAGGATAGGCTAAGGCAGAGAGCCTGATGTAATTTAAAAAGAGAAACAGAGAGACAGACTAATGCTGTTGCTCTGCTGCCCTGGTTGGCTGCCTCTGTCACCATTTTGTTGCTGTTCCACTGCCATGAACTGGATGCTTTCTGCCCTGTTCCACTCAGCCTTGGGCCAGCTGAATATGGACTGAAACCTCCGGTAACTGTGAGCTAATAAACATTTCCTTCCTTCATTTTGAGGGGTCAGGTAATTGTCCTAGCAATGAGAGAAAAGTAACTAAGACAATAGGACAGTATAAGTGCAAGTTCTGCACCCCAGGGTCCTCTTGGCCTCAGGGCTCTGGTTGGAGGGTACAAGGCAGAAGTTTCAATCCTGGCAGCTGACTGCACAGTCCAGGGCTCAGAATTCAAGCTCTGCCCCTGCCACTCACCCCTTGAGTTAGCCCCATCATGTTTAGAGCCCAGCCTCTAAACAGCCTGAAGTGAAGCAGCCCTCTGGGAAGTTCGTTGTCAGGACTAAAGGAGATGTCACCTGTGAGAAGCTCACCTGTGGTCCCTTAGAAAAAAATCAAGGTTTGGTGCCTGGCAGGATGGCTCAGTGGTCTAAAGCGCCTGCTTGGGGAAGCTTGGGCAGCTTCAGGAACCGCAGTTAGATCCCCGGCACCACATGCTGTGCCAGCCCTGCCCTTGGGGTGGGTTGAGCCGGCCATAAAAATGAGTGAATAAACAAACAAAGGTTCTGAAACAAGAAAAAAATAATAATAAATAAAATAAAAAATTCTAAAAAAAAAAATCAAGGTTCTATTTACTGAGCCCATCAAGACAGTTCCTAAGAAATAACTGAAATGTGCATTTTTTTGTCTTCTAGGTCTTATAATTAGAAAAGATTATTAAAAGAAAGGGAGATCAGAGGGAGAGAGAGAGAAAGTAAAGGGAAGGACAGGAAAGGAAGAAGACAGGGAACAAAGAAGTAAAAGCAAAGAAAAGGCAATACCTCTCTCCTCAGTATCTGTACAAGGTGTAATGAATAGTGCAGTGAGTGCCACGGCTAGTACCATGCAGCAGGCTCAGGAGAACGTGGTGCAGGCTCCTCATGCACCTTCCTTACCATGGAACTTCCGGCTCTTCCCCAGAATTAAAAGGATCATGAAGGGAAAGCATACTGAACCAATTCAGGACATGGAGGCAGCCAGGACAGAATAACTGAAGACTCTCAGGAAAGAGGACTCCAGAGCGGTGGCAAGAAGTGGCAAGGGCAGTGGGATGCGTGTGCTAGAGGTACACAGAAGGACTCAAGGCAGGTTCATAGTTGGAAAAGGTAAAAAGCCTAACGTCCAGGGTCTGTTTCTGCATCCAGAGCTGGTGTGGGGTAGTCAGGGTGTGTAATTCTCCTTCTCCTCTGTCAGACATCGTCGTGCTGATTTCTTTCACTAGCCATGTCTAACTTGTGGATAAAATTCCAGTTCATATCTGGAGAGCATCTCTGCTGACCAAGCTGGCTTCAAAGATCAGAGTGCATCATAGAGAGCTCCCAAAGAGTTTCTGGAGACTTTTGGTCCTGCCGAACAGCAGGAAACTCTCAAAGCAAAAGAACCAATGAAGAAGTACCCATGAATGTGCCCCCCTTGCCCAGGAACTTGGAGGTACCCCCTTTCCCATGACACCCTCTCCTGGCCTGCCTCGGTTTGTTTTTATCTCTTCTAACATTTGGATGAAGAAATTGTAATACTGAAGTCTGAGCACGGTGGCCACACCTGTAATCCCAGCACATGGGAGGCTAAAAACAGGAGACTCACTGAGTACAATCTATGTAGTGAGACCAGAAAAAAAGAAGAAAGAAAGAGAAAGAAAGAAAGAAAGAAAGAAAGAAAGAAAGAAGGAAGGAAGGAAGAAAGAAAGAAAGAAAGAAAGAAAGAAAGAAAGAAAGAAAGAAAGAAAGAAAGAAATTACAATCTTGAAACACATGCAAGTCATTTCAAAAATTGTGCTCAACCAGTGCCATATCTCAGGAGTCCCCAGGATGGCCAGTGACAATATCCTGGTGATTCCTCCATTGGTCCAAACTGATAGCAGCCACCCACCTGCAAGGCCACTTGGGAAACCTGTGCTATTAAGACCTAAATCAAGATCTCTGATAGAGAAGCCCAGGACAAAAACCTCTATGAAGCATATCAAAGCTCTCCTGGCAGTCAGCTCATTATATTTAATTATCAACTGTGTTTATCAGATCCTGGATTTGTGAGTGGCTTGAAGAAGAAAGATTCAAAAGGATTTCTTCTCTGCTTTGGAGGTGGATTTCCAAGCAGGCCTTGAGGTCACTGGCAGACCCCTGCCTAGAAGAGACTGTAGTGGGTAAACCAAATGGATTTGTTTCATATCATAACGTGGAGCCTCTGGGAGGAGGTAGTTCACCCTTGCAGTCTGAGTCCCCAGTCCCCAGGCTCTACTGAGGGCCACGAGCTGGGCAAAAAGTACCCCTGTGCATGTGCTTTTACCCTGATCTTTGAATGAATCCAGGAGACCCGCCAAGTTTCCCTACTCACTAAATGCTTACCTTGCTGGGCAGCATCCAAGAAAAGGACTTTTGCATTGTTAGGGTTTTCTTTTTTCTGTGGCTTGCTCTTCACTACAGTTTGCATCCGGGTTCTCTAGGTAGTGCCAGGTACCGTCAAGGTAACTAGCCATCTGGCTGACCATCCTTTTCCAACTTGATTAACCTAAGACTCATCATTCCACTCCCAGTGTCTTATCCTGGAGATAGATGCATAACAGTGTGAAAAATGAGAGAACTGCTCTTATTAGCAGGGAAACCTACAGTAAGGAGGCTTGATTTGCTGGCACCCTGGAGCCAGCTATAGTGCAGTGTTTGATTCCAAACTAAACAATTTGGCAGCCAAAGAATAAAGAAAGCAAAAAATCGAATTAAGCCTCCCCTGCAATTTCTCAAATAGCCAAAGGAAAATTCTCTTACAGCACAACTATACTGCATCCTCTGTTCCACCTCTGTGTTTCTCTCTGTGTCTTGTATTTCTGTTCTTCTTAATTCTCTTCTCTCCAACTCCTGCCACATCCTGCCGGGATACTCGCTTCCTGTTTCCCTTTTTAATGTAACAGGAGCTTGAAAGCCTCCTTCCCTGCTCCTCTACCAAAAGATCAAAACCGAACAAAAGGGGGGGGGAACCCTAAGAATAAGGTAGGAAAGAGGCTGGGGGTTTTGTTACATTGAATATGTGGTTCCTGACATGGTGCTGATATCTGATTGATAGCATATATGTCGATGCCATGTTAAATGACCTGATTTGACAGTGTATGGGCTTGGGATTTCTTAAGTGTGTTTTGAAAACAGTATTCCAGGGAAGAATTGGGCCTGAGCCTCACATTCATTTAGGAAATGTGTCATTCTTTATCTACCTTCTGGAAATTTTTAGTGACATTAAATTTCTGCTATTCCTGAAGTTGACTCACCTATCACTGGTTAACTCACTTATTTGATCACCAAACATTCATGGAAAAAGAATGATCTAATATTGTCAAATTTACCCTCAGTCTACACAAATCACCAAGATGGAAGCCACACAGTACACTTGGACTGTTATTTGTGGCTGCGGAAGCCACAGTGTGTGGTCCCTGATTTATGAGGCTGCTTTCAGTAGTGTAGACCTGGGTATGCCAAGAGGATTTGTGCTCCAGTCATGGCAGTTAAAGATGAGATGACCTATTGGTAGCTTTAACAAGGGAGAAACTTGGCTTCCAGGGCAGAAGAAAGAGCCCATAGATTCTCTGGGGCAGGAAGAAAGCTGGGATGCTTGAGGGATCGGGACCTGTGGCTGTACACAATGTAACTTTGCAGCAACCTGTGGAGGCCCTCCCCAGAAGCTGGTGCAAGACTGGCAGATGACTGAAAATAGAAAAGGGAATGAAATCAGCGTGGTCCTCCTGGGTGGGACTCTCCCAAATGTGGTTGTGGCTTGACTAAGGCCCCCACATGGTTTTATCTCCTTGTCCACACTCCCCTTTCCCACCACATCTCTGTGTCCTCAGCATCTTGCTGTCTTCCGTGAAATGGGGGATTGAAGTGACCCCCTGAGCTAGAAGAGAGTGGGAAGCCTGATCCCCAGTCCCAGGATGAGCCCTCTGGCCCAGATGTGGGTTCCAGACTCTCTCCAAAGGGCTCTTGCCAGAGCTGTGGCTCCAGGTATTTTATTATTTTGCTTTTCTTTTCAAAATTCTTAAAACAAACCTCAAAGAAAAGAAAACTCCTGTGTGAAACACATTCCTTTCAGAACCCGAGAAATGACTCGGAGGCTACTCTGGCATTCACACTCGCTGTTAAGATGATTAGATTCTATTTTTGAAATGTAGAGTTTGTATCCCAAATATTCCTCCAGAACAGGAAGAAAGAAAGAAAGAAAGAAAGAAAGAAAGAAAGAAAGAAAGAAAGAAAGAAAGGAAGGAAGGAAGGAAGGAAGGAAGGAAGGAAGGAAGGAAGGAAAGGAAGGAAGGAAGGAAGGAAGGAAGGAAGGAAGGAAGGAAAGAAACAAAGAAAGAAAGAAAGAAAGAAAGAAAGAAAGAAAGAAAGAAAGAAAGAAAGAAAGAAAGAAAGAAAGGGGCCACACTGCAGCAGGGGAGGAGTGACATTCTTGTTTACACATTCGGCACTATCTGCGTGCAAGATATTTGCAATCTACTTTTGTATTTCATCATCTGTTTTTAACGTAAGCTTCAAGTAATTGAGCAAATTCTTCACTAAGTTGCCTGAAATGTTCTTTAGAACAACTCTGAGCCACATGCAAACTAGTCTACAGAAAGTTCTGGTTTCACTTAAGTGCCTGATGAAGAAACAAGCACAGGTACAATAATATTCAGCCTTTAACAAGAGGTGACACTCTGACACCTGCCTCGAGGATGGGCAAACCTTGAGGACAGAAAGTGAAACAAACCAGTCACCAGGGACAGAGACTGTGCAGCTTACCTTGATGGAGTGTAAAAGAAGCATATCAAGTAGAGTCCGATTTTTATGTATTTAGTACAGGGTCTACAGGGTCTTACTACATAGATTGTGCTCGTAGTGATCCTGCTGTTTTCACCCTCCTAAGTCTACCTTAGGGGCAGGGCCAGCATGGTAAGTCTGGGATGGAACCCTGGTCCCTGAGCTCTGCCTAAACAGGCACTTTATTCCACTAAGCTGTCTGCTAACCCCTGAGCTATCTGGCCAGCCCCTTATTTTTGTATAAATGTTTACACATGCATAGAAAAGGAGCTGAGAATGTAGCTAAGCAGTGTAAGCACCTGCCTAGAAGACAGTGAGCTATGGATGATCTTTTTTCTTTTATTGCATTTTGTATTTTCTAAAGTTTTTACAATAAAAACCTATTACTATCACAGTAACATGTTTCTTTAAAGGAGGAATAAGAGATCCTTTAAAGGAGGTCCCTGAGACAGTACTTGCTTTGTAATAGTTGTTCAAACAGCAGTTGTTAAATGGTTGCATAAATATTTTTTAAAATCTATTTTTTTTAATGGAAAATTCCACACTATGTGGATTGTTCCCCAGTTTTACCAAGTTCTGTTTTCCCAGAGAGCAGGCCTTGGGCAATACCCATGTCCTAATCCTTCCTCCTGTTTGGTTTCCATCTTGCAACACCGCTGCCGCAGAAGTCACCCAGGACACGCTCCTCCAAGCCAGCAGCCTGAATGCTGTGTCACCAACTGACCTGATTCCAGCAGAGCAAGGTGGCTTCTCTCGGCCTTGCAATGCCCAGCCATGGCAGGCAGCAGGTGCAGCCTCCTTTCCTGGGAAAAGTCCCAACTGAAGCTCCTGGGATTTGAGTCAGGTGATCGTAGCCAGCAGCCGTTACCTGGGTGCAGAGACACGCACGCTTTGTTCTTGCCCCACAAACAATGAAAGTGGGGCATTCAAAGGAGCCACTTAGCCATAAAACAACCCTAATCTAAAACTACCCTTTCATTTTTTAACCACATGGCCAAACCAAGCTTTGCAGAAATATTTTGCTTGTTAGATAACTTCTGATAGTGGCTATAAAGCCAGTTGCTCCTGATAAAAGATTTTATTCCTGCCTATTTGAGAACAATAGGTCTCTTAAATCCCTAATCTCCAAGCGCTTTACTACTGTTTGAATCTGAGAACACAAAGTGGTGGTTGAAGTTACAATAACTGTCCACTTGGTATATATTTTTATGCTTTGCAATTAAAGCCTGCTATTCATTTGAGATTGTGCAATGAAGGATTTATACAACGGGACAAGGGATGAATCACAATATTGCAAATATAATTCTTGTGAAATTCAATTTGCCCTGAATGTATGGCTGATCAAGTTTCTTTCTTGACAGTATACCTGAATGAATTTTGTAGTGTAGGGATGGTAAAAGTTTGATCTTATCAAACTCAGATTGGTAGTCGGATAAAATTCCCGTGCACGCAGGTGATTCCTATTGCCTTTATCAGGGGGTATGAGGTTACAGTCACACCATGCAGCTGGCTACACCTTTCCTGCCACTCCAAGTCTTTGGGCTTAAAGGCAGAGGAAACAGGGAGAACTTGACTCCACTAACTTTGAGGAGGCCAAAGGAGGAAGGACCCCTGGGGCCAGGCCTGATGGAGATGCCCCATGCCATCACAGCACATCCAGCAGGAAGGGCTGGGTCTCTGTCCCATGAGACCTGAGGCTGGCTGCTGCACCTGACCAGGGAAGACTTCCCAGGCATAGGCATTTATTCACTGTGGCTCTGTGGTCTTCCTCATTGGCTGTCTGCCTACCCTCAAAAGGCGGCATCAGAAAATGGAGGAAACCATTCCAGGAGACCTGAAGTTGAACCCTAGGAGAGCCTGGGGCAAAGACCACAGGATGTCCCCCGCAGGCAGGCAACCTGCACTCAGGAGACCAGAGGGCAGCCCACACCAGCACTTCCCCACTTCCCCGACATGTGGGAGTGGAGTTTGGAGTCCAGCATGGGTGCTGTGGTGGAAATAAGAAGGTGGGGACCAAGTGTCCTGTGAGGCATTGTCTATTCTCACTAGAAGCCCCAAAGTTAGGGTGTGAACTCCCTCACAAGACGGCACTCTGACTGTCCAAGGCCAAGCCAGGCCCACTTGATACACCCCAGCAAAGGCCAGCGGCCACGCCTCACAGCCACAGAGGCCTCACCTCTAGCTGCTTCCATGCACCTGGAGCAGCGTCACACGAGACTCAAGGCTCATGTGACCCCTTCACTCCTTCCCCTCTGTTCTCTGTCACACAGGGAAGGCAAAGGTGGGACACAGCACACGCTCCTCCGTCCCGTTCTCTCCCGGAATCGCTTTCCCCATCTGCTGTCCCACTTTCCAAGGTTTTGATTACTGAGGTCAATCACAGTCTGAAAATACTCAATGGAAAATTCCTCAATCAACTCATGAGTTCTAAATCAAATGACACTCTGAGTAAGGCAATGACGTCTCATGCTGTTTTATTGTGCCCCAACCTGTGTGAGTCACCTCCATGGCCAGCATATCCAAGTAGTATACACCACCAGCCCCAGTGGCAATGGCCACTTAGAGACTCAGTTATCAGATCCACTGTTGCTGCATTGCAGTGATTATATACAGGTGTTGGTGCTGTCCTCAATTTCAGGCAGCTAGAGGGGTGTTGGCCCAAGTCCATGTTGTAGATGGGGGACTACTACATTTCATGGCACCAGTCCTCCTCCACTGGGAGAGGCCTCCACACCCTCATAGACAATGGAAATTTCTGTTTGTTTATTTATTTATTTTAATGGCTGGCTCAGCCTGCCCCAAGGGCAGGGCTGGAGCAGCATGTGGGGCCAGAGATTGAACCGTGGTCCCTGCAGCTGCCTAAGCTTTCCTAAGCAGGCGCTTTAGACCACTGAGCCATCCTGCCGGCCCAACAATGGAAATTTCTGAAGACGCTTTTAGTTGGTACAGTGGGGTAGAGCTGCCACCTGCATCTGACACAGAAGGACAAGGAAGTTGCTGTCATCCTACAAAGTGTGTGGCAGCCCTCAGGGCAAAATGGCCCCATCGTGAATATCAATACATAGAAAAGAAAGAAGATCCTCAGGAGAATACTACCTAGGATTTTATTCCAGAATAAAAATGACCCACAACAAAGCTAGCTCAGCTCCTTTCAAAATTAAATACCTTCCCCTTGTGTCACACATTGGAAAGCAAGTAAGTTTCTATTTCAGTCCACAGATGGCTCATCTGTTCTTCTGGCTAACTCTCCAGCCTTGACACGTCACTGATGGCTAATGTGACAGCCATGTATCAGAGCCCAGTGTAGTAGGGCCACAACAGGGACAAGCTGATGACCCTCAGCTCTGGGGCCACTCTGAGCTTCCAAAAGGCAGAACACACCCAGCGAGACACTCCCAGCAGGCAGGGACAGAGTGTTGATGCTTCAACTGTAGGATTTCCTGGAATTGTGGATTTTCACAGCTGGGCAGAGATGCCTCAGGAGGAACCAACATGGCTGACACCTTGGTCTTTAAGCTCTGGATTCCATAATCACGAGGAATAAATCATTATTGTTTTGGTCTCCAGTGTAAGGTACTTTGTTTTGGCAGCCCTAGAAAACTGATGCAACAGTCTGGAACTTGAGAAGGGTTAGAAAATTATGCTAAGAGGCTCTGAGAGCCACCATGTCCTTGATGGACACTCTGAGAAGCAGTCCAGGCTCTAAGCACAGTCAGGAATGGAAACCTCACCACTGTGTATCACAAAGGAACTGCCCAGCCTAGGATCTCAGCTTCCACTTGATGCGATAACAAGTCACCTCAATCTTGAAAGTTTAAGACCACACTCAGTTTTGTCAACATAGTTCTGGGGTTTTCCCAAATCCCATACTATTGTGGTCCTGTGTTATCTCCCCTTGAGCCTATAGGAGAGAACCTGTTTTCTTGCCTTTTCCAGGATCTGAAGCCAGGATTCTTTCATTCTCTGGATCTGGGGCTCCTTCTTCCATTTTCAAAGTCAATACAATAGCCCCTTGCTTCTGTGATCAATGGTCTTCTCTCTAGGGCCACCTGGATAATCCAGGACAATGTCTTATCCCAAGAGTCTTAATTTGATAACATCCAAAGTTTCTGCTGCATAAGCTGACATACCCATGGGTTCTTGTGGATCAGGAGGTGGCTGTCTTTGAAAGGGCGAAGGGGATATATCTTAGCCTGAAACTCACTGACTCCCTCTCGTGAGCTGAAATTCACCTTTCCATGATTTCTACTGATCTTCATCCTGAATTCCATGCATAAAACCTGTGTCTAACTCTCCCATATCTTCTTCCCAGAGATTTCTAGCTTCACTGCAATATAATTCCCATAGCAAGAGAACCCACCTACCATCTGCCATGGCAGAGGGCTTTAGATCATGAAGGAGCCAGAAGAGGAGCTGCCTAAGTTACCCTGCTTCCAGGAAGGGATGTGGACATTCCTCCCCTTTGTGAGCTTATCCCCTCCCTTCATTTTTGCACCATCTCTATAACTTCCTCTTCCTCAACAGGATGAAAAGCTGGTTTTGGAAGCAGAGCTTCTTTTCTCCACTCTTTGATAGCTGAATAAACTTGGACAGTTGCTGCTCAGTCTCAGTTTTGCCTTGGGCTTCGTAACACCAAGCGGAAAAAGTCACCTCCCTTGGGGTCATTCTCTTAGGAAAGAGGCCAAAAAGTGGTGGGTAACACTAGCAGGAGCTTCCCACAGTATTTGTTAGCTAAACAAATCGGAAATTGACTCTACTTCCCAGATCTCTGGGCATTTATTTTTAATCTCCCACAATTCAAGTTTTGCCATGAATATGCAATATTTTTGTCTCATATAAACAATAGTTTCTAAAAGGATTAAAGAGTTTTTGAGCAAACAGAGAGAGCCCAGTGAGTGAAGCTAGAAGCATTATCCGAGGTCTGGTGCTTCAAGCTCTCAAATACCAACTATTACACAGGCATGCAGTAATGTCTGTCTCAAAATTTTAAAATTATTTCAAAGAACTGAGTACTCAGCTTAAAATGAAGGCCCTGAGTTCAATTCCCATGACTGCAAAATAAATAATGAAGAAACCAACCACTGTTTTTCACTTTAAGCAGGTAAGAAGTGAAAAAGACCCCCATTTCTTTTACTTCCACAATGATGGGGAAGAGAAGGAAAGAACTCAGAGAGAGAGAGAGAGAGAGAGAGAGAGAGAGAGAGAGAGAGCAATAGGAAAAGAAAGAACCGTTCATCAGGTGGTGCAAATCCAAGAGGAAATGAAGGAATGTGGCCAGCTCAGCCTGCCATGCATGTGGGGCTGGCATGGCATGTGGTGCCAGGGATCAAACCACAATCCCTGTGCTGGTCTAAACCTGCCTAAGCTTGCCTAAGAAGGTGCTTTAGTCTGATAAGCCATCTCACCAGCCCAGAATATTTTATTTCAGTAACAGAGCTTGCACAGAGGTTGATATTAAACTGTTCTTCAAGACATGCCCACTTTTCCAGGTAAACATAAAAGAAACTTTCTATCTAAGCTGGCACTGTACCCAGCTCAAAGCTTCCGTTTAAGTAGGAATAGTTATTCTATGTTTCTTCCCAGCACCTGACCCTACCCCATTCACTGGTGTTGTCCCCAAAGGAAGAAAACTGATTCTGAAGGGGTGGACAATTCCTAAATATTAAAATGGTTTATCACCTTCCAAATACTCATCCTATCTAATAATCATACACATTGGTTATTAATCTTCCTATTTAGGAAGAAGTCAAATTAAGTAAAAATTAAGTAATTTGATTTTCCCACTGGGCAGTTGGCTACATCAGTCAGTTTTTCATTGCTGTAACAAGTACCTGAGATACACGAGCTTGGGTCTCAGTCACCTGCTCACTGCTTAGGCACAAGACTCAAGATCCACAACGTAAAGAGGAGGGGGAAGGAATATTGACTCACAGTCTGTGAGGTTCCAGTGCTGGCTCTGAGGTGGAGTGGCATAGCAGAGAGGCCTGGCAGAGGCTCCTCCAATCCCCTTTGAGGGCCTATCCCGCAGTGGCCTTACTTTCTCCCAGTAAGCCTCACCTCTTAAAGGTTTCACCCTCCACTAGCACCAATAGCTGGGGACTAAACTTTTAGACAAAGCTCAGTGGGGGCTATCTAGGATCCACAGTGAAGACAAGGGTGAAGCACCCTGTCCTAAGCCCTTGCGGATACCCTTTCTCCTAAACAATGGTTTCGATACTGAGAACTACAAAGGCTCCGGCTCTGGGCAACAGTGAGAATAGGGTCTGGTGGAGCCAAGGGCCCTGCTTAGAACTGTGAACAAAGAGGGAACAGGAAGCCCCAGAGGTCTGGCTGCCCTTTTCATTGCTGAGAAAATGTCTTCTGCAAAGCCATCTGGGTTCTTAGCTGGGGCCCTATGGCTCAGAACAGCAAGAGGCAGGTTCACAAGAGAAAAAACAACAGGTGTCTCAGAATATGTGGGTTGTGCTTGATTATGACTCGCTCAAAGTCAGGACTTAGACTTAAATAACATCTCTATGAAAGAATAATCCATTTTGTAAAAATGACAAGACTAAGTAAAGAGAACTCTGAATTTCTAGGGAGAGCAAAATATGGGAAGCAAATATATGAGGAAAGTCATGGCACATCAAGGCTGTGGCAAGGGTTGTGGCATTTGTTCCTCCAGGGTTCCTTCTGCAGGCTGACAAAGGTCTAATGCTGTCTCTTGTGACTAATCCTGTTCCTCCTGACAGAATGGGATGGGGACTCCTTTCCAAAGTTATGCTGTGCTTTTGAATAAATAGGAAGAGGGAAGAGAAACTTAAAAAACAATAATAACTGATAACTGTTTCTTCTCAGTTGCCTTCAGCTCAAAGATTCTACCACCCTTCAGGCCACCTTCTACTGTGCTTCCAGGCCTGTTGATCAGCTTTCCCTTCAATGCGATAAAAAAAAAAGCTGAGATAACGAGCTTCACGAGGTGAGACTTATGTTGGCTAACGTTCTGGAAGGTTGGGTGCGTGGCCACTTGGTCTTGTTGCTGTGGACAAAAGTGTGTGGCAGGGAAAACTGCTCATCTAGTGACATCTGGGGAGCAAAGGGAGAGGATGGAGAATCTGGCATTCAGCAGCCCCCTTGGAGGATACACCTGCGGGAGAATAGGACCTCCACCAGCCCTGACCTCTTAACAGATCCAAGTCCTATCATCAAACTTGGAACCAAACCTTTACATAGACATACAAGAAGCATGCTATATCCCAACTGATGACCAGAATAATCCCCTATCACAAAACCCTTAATTTGATACCATTTGCAAAGACCGCTCAGCCATGTAAATAATAGGGCCTAGGGTCCAGGCTCCATTCAAAGAGAGGAGAGACCATGCTGAGCCTCACACACACCTCCAGACAGAGGTTTTGAACCAGAAAACCTTACCAATCAGCCAGCAGCTATCCTAGAGGGAACGAGGGAGGCATTCTACAAAACTGGGACAGTCCCAGGAGACCCTCTGTTATATAGAACCTGCCAGGGCTGCCCAAGTGTTTTTCTCTGGGAAATTTGGGCAAGTTTCTATTTTTTTTTTCACTCTTTTTTTTTCTTATTGATTGTACAGATTAGTGGGCCTCATTTTGGTAGACTGTACATGCATATACCATTCTTTGATCACTGTCAAGCCTCTGTCCTCCCCTCTGGTTTCACACTTGGTGGAGGGTTTGTTGTACACAATATTTACTCTCATTTACTTCCCCTGCTACCTGCTCTCACACTCCTTCCCCTTCTACTGTGTTTCTGCACGTAGCTCTGGATTCAAGAATAAAAGACCATCCTGCTAGGAGGGGGTAGCCCTTAAGCTGTCCCCCTCTCTGGAAGGAAATAAGAAGCATGTGCCAATAGCTGGTGACTTGGAGACCCCTCAGTGGAGGATCATCCCCCACTGGGGGCCCTGCTGGTCTTTCTACGACATGAGGGACACCCCAATAGAAGAGAGACCGTTATTTCTCTGTCGTGTCAGCAGTAGAGTGGCAGGGTACAAGCTGTACAGTGGCGGTGTAGCCTTGAGTTACTCATGTCTTCTCCCCACCCTGCAGACATTTTCTTCTTAAAAGGGTGCTTTTAATGAAATGGCTCCCAGACTGTCACAGGGAGCTTGAATACTAACAAACACTTCATTAAATATAGACAGCTTCCTTCCACTACATTCCGTCCAGATGCAGGAGGGAGTTAAGGTGTTGAGTTTCAGACCACCCTTGAGACTGCTCCAGCCCACTCCCTAGTTTATTCAACTGCTTTTGGGTCAAAGAAAAGAAAATCTAAGTTCCTGCCTGCTTCTCATTTTTTCCTACAACTCAACAAAGCTTCCAGAAGTGGAATTGTGGCCTGAGAGATATTTCATGTTCCCTATTTTGCAGGTCCTAAGAAGCTGCTGTTACCTTCCAAGGGTTCAGACGATTGCTCCAGAGGGAAATCTCCTCCTCAAAGGGTCAAATGCTTTTCAAGGTACCTCACACTGGCCAGAGCCTGTTGCTCACGCATCACCCATGCCACAGTACCCCCAGGCCAGTGCCCCAAGCAGGAGCCTGAACTGTGTCCCCAACAGCTGTGTGGAAGTCCTGAGCTTTTGTCACATGCCAGTGTAGCCTATGGCTCTTGCCCCTTCCTCTCTGGCACCCACTCTTTGCTCTGCTCCCTTCCTCTGTGATCTGAATGTTGTTGCTCTACCACACCCGCGCTTTTTAATGTGTTGCTTTACCACACCCGTTGTGTTCTGAAACTGTCTGGCCACAAACTGAATTCTCTAAAACTATGAGCAGATTTAACCACTCCTCCTTCAGGCTGTGAGCATCAGCTATTGTGTCCCAAGTCTCCTATGTAGCTAATGAGATCTTTCAGAGTCTAAATTTCATGATGTGAGTGTACTGTCCCAGGTCATAGGCATGTGCTCTAATGCAGCACAAGATATTAGATCAAGAATGCACACCTAACCCTGACACTTTTGGAGAGTGATTAGATTATGGGGTTAACATCTCACTTGCTGTTAGGAGGTAGGGTCTGGCCAGAAGTGGGTCACTGGGGGCATAGCTTGGAATGGTTATGCTCCTCTCCAGTTTCTCCCTTCACTCTTTATTTCCTGAGCACCAGGCCCCTTGGTCATAGCCAAAAACAGACTGAAACATGAGCCCAAATGAATCTCTCCATGCCTAAAGCCCTGAATGTCAGATATTGTGTCCTAGCAACAGAGAAAGTGACTAAGACACACTGTCCCTATGAGAAGGATTCGGAAGAAGGGCTGCTACAGGAGCAGAAAGCAAGGTGATGCAAGGTAAATCTGTCCTGCTGGCCTTGAATGTGGAGGAAGGGGCCAGGAGCCAAAGAAGGCCACAGCCACAGGAAAGGGAGAGGGAGAGAAGTGACTCTCCCTGGCGCCCCAGAGTGCTCACAGGTGCGATGATCATGGCACAGAGAAACTGATTTCCAATGTCTGATCTGCAAGCCTGCTGCAGAATGAAAGCATATGGGTTACACCATTAGGTTGGTGATAATTGGTTACAGAGGCACAGGAAACTCATGCAGCTCAGCAAGGATTTCGGCATAGGCAATCTGACTTCTGAACTGAACAGAGGGTTTGTTTTGTTTTGTTTTGTTTTTTAAGGCTTAGAAAATTGTTCGTTAAAAAAAAAATTGTTCGTTAAGATTAACATTTTTTAAATGTGGTAAAACTGCCCTGAGTGAAACACATAGCATGATCTGACAGATTTCAGCACCTGTATAGCTCCAGCGGGATTCAGAATCCAAAAAAAGATACAATCCCAGAACAAATCCTGCCTGCCCCTCCTTAGACCATCCATTTCCTACCTAGAAGCAGCCACTGTCCTGACCCTGTCGCTGTAGATCAGGTTGGCCTGTTCTTTTTATTTTATTCTTTTCTGGCAACATTAGTTTGACTTTATTGTGCACCTAAGCAATCCCTTGGTCTGTAATAATGCAAGGTTTTTAGTGTGTGTTTTGCTACATATAATCATTGCATTTGCCTTGGAGAACTGGCACAGTCATATCACATCTTGATCATTTTCTCCCTGCCCCAAACCCCTTTCTCATCTCCCCAGGGTCTGCCTCTCTGTTTCCTAACATCTGTCTTTTATTTTATTCTTTAAATTACTTAAATGTTGGGTTTCTCCTATTAGAGAAATCATGAGCTGTGTAACCTTCTGGGTCTGATGGATTTCACTTTAAATCATGGTCTTGAGATCCATTCATGCTCCGGCAGATGACTCATCTTGAGTGATCAGTAAGGAAAGAGACACCAGGTGGTGATTCCTTTTTGCTCATGCATGATGTATTGGTTTCTATCTAAATTCCCCACACACACCAAAGGCCCCTGCACTCACAGGCAGGACTTTGGGGGGGGGGGTGGATCAGAGGGGCTTTGTAGCCGGCTCATGGTTAGGAGACAGGGTCTTATGGAAAGAAGTGGTCACTTAGGCCTGACCTAGAAGGGCTCATCTCCCTTCCTGCTCCTCCCTTTGTTCTTGCTGCTTCCTGTCCACCACTCTGCAAGCAGCTATCCTCTGCCAAGCCCATCTGCCAGTCCTTGCTTCCTTGGAGCCAGCCAACTATGGACTGAACCATGAGCCAAAATAAACCTCCTTTAGGTTGTAACTGCTGCGTATTGTGTCTCAGTAATGACAAAGAGAGGTGGACATGTGGCTTGGATAGACCATATGACACAATGGTTTGCACCTAGACAAGCCCCTAGGCTGTCCCCACTGGGGAGCTGTTAACCCTCATGGCCGAGTCTGTTGTGGACACTCATTTCCCCTGGGCAAAGCCCTCCTGGGGTCATGAGTGTGGGGTGAATGTCACTTCACAGGGAAGGGCCTCGCTGGTCTTCCAGGGTGCCTACTGTCCAGTGAGGACCCTGCAGTGGAGCAGCTCCTCTGGCTTCCCAGCCTTGATAGCATTTGGTGTCAGGCACCTGCATACTGGACCACTGTGCCACAGCACACAGGATGCCTAAGCTTCCCAGGGCATACTGAGAGATAGGATTGTGACAACTTTCAAAAGGTATCAAGCACAGAGCTAGCCAGGTACCTTCTTAGTGCACCAGAAACATTCCTTTTGCTAAGCAAAGGAGTTCTGTCATCTAAAAACTCGAGAGCCTTGCATCAGAAAGCCCCAAAATGACATTATATAAATCACATTTCTTACAAAACTTGACTAAGACAGCTGTCCCCACTGTCCTCCTGCTCCCAAACAAATAGTACCTCCTGTGCCATCGTGGGTCCAGACTTCTGCACTCTGCTCGAGACACATGAATTCCTTGGAGGGTCACAGCCCACAGCTGGGTATGGGACAATGCTCCTTCCTGTGGAATGGCAGGTTAGACACTGGCTACATTAGCAATAATCCACTTCTGCTTCCTTCAAGGTAAACCAATCCTGAATCTGTTTAGCCTCTTATTATCTTTATGTGTAAAAGCATACATAGTTTTTAGTTTTAGTTGTTTAAATTTTTACAAAAAAATCTCACATTACCTACATGTTCCAGACATTCATTCTTCTCACTCTATGAAAAGCATGAAGAGGCCAGGACCCCTCTTTTCACATAAAGGAAAGTGAGCCTCACAAGAGTGTCTTCTCCTGCCCACAGAGTGGCTGTCATTCCTGTCACTCAAGGTTGCCCAGGACCCCACATTGTAACATCACTGCTGGGAATGTCCACACTGGCCTAAGTCAGGTCCTCTTGGTCTGTCTCTGCCTCAGGCCTGGATGGTATTTGCCTCTCTGGGGAACCGATGGAGAAGGGAGAGCTGCAGGGCGAGCTCAACCCTGGGCACAAGGCAGGCAGAGTGGGCTTTGAACTTGGGCCAGTCTAACCTGTCCTGGATCCCAAGTTCTGAAGCCACAAACTCTCAGGGGCTGCTGCTGGAGGCAGGGTGCTTGCTTCAGGTTCTCTGAAGGAACAGAATTGATTTAAAAAAAAAAAAAACATGTCATAATTCTGTATTGGGGTTTACCAAGGTTCACAGGACCAAGTGCCAGAGAAACCACAATACCCATGGCATGTTAAAGGACCCAGTCCCTGCTCATCCAAAGAAGACAGAAGCTGAAGAACAAGAGGGATCGAGGCCACAGCACCGGTCCTAGGTCAAAAGCCTAGGAGCTCCTTGGAGAGTTAATAGTGTGAATCTGTGTTGTAGGTGGAAGAAACTGGAGAGCTATAAACCAGTGTCCAAAGGCAGTGGCATAAAAGGCACACTCAGTCAGGAAGCCTGGGACACTCCAAAACTGTCTCACTTCCTCTTACTGTCCAGTTTTTATTCCATGCAGGCTGCAAGCATACTGTGTGCCCGCCACTCACAGTCATACCCAGAGCTGTGCTCAGTAATCTGCCAGATCATTCTTCTTCCAGGAAAGTTGGCACATCATGATTAATGGTCACACAAGGGACAATGGTCCTTGCCAGAGCAGACATTTTAGCAAACCATGGTTTTTCCCATCTAGATGGTGCCTCATAGGGCCCCCTGTGACAGCACCCAGACTCAGCCTCCAGGTCAGGGCTCTGTACCTACAGTCCCAAGCAGGCACATGGGTACACACACACACACACACACACACACACACATACACACCTGCCACCTGTGACAGGGGCAACCTGCCCTGGGCTATCTGAGTTCTCCACACATACGTGTGCTCTTGCTCACACTTACATCACATAACTCATCCCACCGAATCCTCCAGCCACCCTTGCCATAGAATTAAACATTCTGTGGTGGAGTTGGCATTCTTGACACCGCCAAAATCTATAGGCTCCATCCACTATTCTGAGAAGCGGGGTTCGGGGCCATACCCCATGCTCACACAGATCCCCAGGCCACCCTCTGATCACCATGTGCTCCTAGACACTTCCAGGGGAAATGGTCTTAGCACTGTGTGCTTCAAGGTGAGGAGGGAGGACAGGGAGGCCACAGTGGCAGATCTTTCCATACCATCATCACCCCACATCCTTTATGACCAAAGGGGAAGGAATGGGCTCTTGGAGACCACTGGCTGCTTTGGCTCGCCCTGGAAAAGGCTCCCCTTTCTTGGGTAGATGCGATGCCTACCAGGTGGTGAGGAGGCACAGCAGCCTCCTGAACCCACCTATGGATGGCTGGTGCAGCGCACAGCCTATGCCACTAAACCAAGCAGCCCTGTGATTTAAAAAGGATGCCAGCTTTGTGTACCACAGGCTGGAGATAGGTGTCATTCTGCTGGGTTTTGTCACACCATCAGAGCCAGGCTCAGGCCAGAGTAGAGGAGTGAAAGATAGAGACCACCAGCCTATTCTCAGCACTGGCAGCAAATCTGTGGGAGAAGAAAACCCGGCTTTTTCCAACACCGCCACAGTGCCAGAAACGCCTGTCTGGTCTGTGTCTGTCTCCCACTTCCGTTCTCTCCTCCCTCTCTCTTCCTCTGTGAATGTCTCCCTCTGGATCTCTGCCTTCCTCTTGCAGCTTCTATTTAAATTCACAGTAACAAGCAGAGGCCATGCTCACGAGGATGGGGCTTCAAAACCACGGAGGACTTCAGAGCCAGAGCTCCCTTCGCACACGCCCCGCCCCCAGGCCCCAGCAGCACCTTTGATTGGCCAAGGATATCGTTGCCATGTGAACACAAGTCCACAGTTTCTTGCTTCCCCCTGACTTCCCGTGTTCAGCACCACCTTCATTACCCTCAACAGTAACACCACAGATTCGTAGAGCTCTTTAATTAACTCAGCTCTGCTGTTGGGTCTTTGTCAGTGTCTCCGGAAAACCCTTTCAGCTACCCATACCTCCTCTCAGAGCCTGCCTGCCACTCTGCTCTCGCCGATTGTCACTTTGGAGACAAGAGGAGGTCCCCATCCAAAGAGCACTGGACACTCTAAGAAAGCAGCTGCAGCTGCCTCCACTCTCCATAAGGCAAGACATGGCCTTCAGCTCCCAGACATGCTGATCCAACACAAATGCTGACCATGCTGGCTGTGCTCACAAAATAGCCTGCTGAGCAGATGATAAGAAGCAGAAAGTAATGTCTCAAAGTCCAGAGGCTAGCGTCTGAGATGGGCACATCGGGCTCCAAGTGTGCTGAGGACCCACTGCCTTCAAGGATGCCGTCTTCTCTCAACGATGACAGGTGATGCAAGGTCGCTCTGTGCTCTGCAGCATAAGGGAACTAATTCATTTCCAAAGACATCCCTTTTGTGGCCTGCTTCCCCCAAGCCCTGCATCCTTATAGCCACACCTTAGGCCAAAGGATCCAATGAGGGAATGGGGACACACCAGCCACTACAGAACCAGTCTGCAGTTAGGCTCATCTAGGGAAACCAGAGTGTGTGGCTCTCTCAGACTGAGAGTTCCTGGGGCTTGGGGGATGCAGCCCCACCCACGCCCCCTGGTCCTGGCCCCTGAGAAGAGAAGGAGGGAAGGACAAGAGGAAAAAGACCCTGCTCATGTAGGCGGCAATCTTCACCCGAGCCTAGAGGCTTGTGTGGGGAAAGCTACCTTCTTATTTTTGTCAGCTTGGAACTGAAATATGTCCTACTCTGCCTAGGTGTGCGGCGGCACGTGGGGCCTGTGGGACATGGCCAGTGGGAGTGCACACCGCTTCATCACATGTTAAACCCCCATGTATTGAGGCTCCTCTCAGTCACCCTGGCCACAGCTAGCATCCCACCCATTCACTTATGGAGCCACCTGGGACACCATATACATGGTGCCATAAGCCAGTTGCTTTAGGATCATGCTGTGATGTATTTAGTTTCATGGGCCACCTTTAGATTCCCTGTGTGTTCTTTCCCATACTTAAAACCTTAAGATAAAAAGTGTTTCCTAGATGGACATAGACCCAGGAGCACTTGCAGCTGACGATGCCAGAACGGGAAGTGGAACATCATTGACAGGAATGCTCTCTGGATCTTTGTTAAAGATCTCGTTATCATCAAAGGACAGATAGTCTCATTATCATCAAAGGACAAATAGTCTCATTATCAACTGATACAAAATTCTGGTAGAGAGACTTATAGATAGATAGGTATCTAAACCTATCTACCCAGAGACAGGGAGAAGGGCACATGAAGAGAGACATATAGGGAAAGTAAGGATTTTTTGACTTTTTGAGACAGGGTCTCATTATACAATTCAGGCTGGCCTTGAGCTACTTTTGTAGCCAAGGCTGGTCTCAAACTTGCACCAATCCTCCTGCCTCAGTCTTCCAAGTGCTGGGATTACAGGCATGCACCACCACACCTGGCTATACTTTGACCATTCTAGTCTCAAAAAATGTTGCAGCCAAGACAGACAGACCTAGTAGGGCTGAAGGCTTTTGCTCAATGGTAGAGCTCAAGCCCTGGCAGGCTCAAGACTATCAGTTTGATACCGCACTAAAAATTAAAAATAGAATACAGTAAAACAATTTAAAAAGAAGCAAAACATGGTGAGCCTCAGCTGGAATTTCTAATGACAAAAATACATTTAAAAACTTGAGACTCCGTTTGTATCTGTAGCCCCAGCTATTCAGGAAGCAGGCTGCAGTGGAAAGGTTGCTTGAGCCCAGCGGTTCAAGACCAGGCTTGGCAACAGAGAAACCTCATCTCAAAAACTGATGCACAAATAAAAATGAAGCCCCAGGACATAAAAGAGGAGGGCAGGAAGCTCAGTACTGAGGGTACCAGGCTTGTCGTTTACAGCCCAGCCAGGTTTTTGTCACCTCCCAGCAGGACTGCCCCAGCGCTGAGTCTGATAGTTGTCACTGTTTCCTCATTTCTGTGCTTTGCTGGCGAATGCCAAGGTGCCACTTGCCACAGGCGGGCCGATGTCCACAAAAGTTGGATCCCCCAGGCCTAACAGTAGGAACAGACAGGTTCCTGGCCTCAGCCTGAAGGTTAGGAGCTGAGGCCCAGAGGTCATCATTGCTGTGTGAAGTCCCTCTAGGACTTGGTGGCACCAGCATGTGCAGTGTGGATCTTGGGACTCCTTCCCAGATGGGCCCTTAACGTGTGGCAGAGCCCAGGTCTTTGCAAAGCTCATAGTGGGCCTGGGCCCTGGCTATGACCAACATACCCAAACATGTCCTTGTTCTGGTGGGGACAGGCATCTGAGCATCTGATTGGCCACACTGACGTGGGTGGCTACTTAGCTGCCACTACCCCGACACATAATCCTTTGTAAGCAAGCCTGCCACCCAGCACCTAGCACACCTATACTCAGCCTAGAGGGATCTGGTTCAAGACAGGGCTGCACTCTGAGGATGGGAAAGGGAGGACTCTAAGTAACAGGCCTCAGCACCTCCTAGTGATCAGCCATGAGCCTGATTTGGCTCAGTCCCACAGTGCTTCCTTCCCCCCAGAGAAGTTGTGGCCTCTTTGTTTAAATCATTATTCATATGCAATTTAGACCTAACAAAATGCATCCAGCTTTATCTGTACAGCCAGTGAGTTCTGACAGGTGTGAACACTGATATAAACATTGCAACAATAAATATGAGACATGATCAAAAAATAGGTGAATGTTCAATTTTTAAGTGTGTTATAGCAAAAGATACATTGGCATGAATCCCCCTCAAAATCTTCCCCTTTTCTCTCAACACACTCAATCCCCTCATCCTTGACACTTTCTGCAACAGTTCTGGAGTCTTTTTCTCTGAGTGTTTTATAGTTGTGCTGTTGTAGCCACCTTAATGTCCTAAATCCATTTAACCGCTTTCCTTTTCATGGTCATGACCTTGGGAAAGAGTCACCAGTCACAGGGACCCACATTCAGTGAATAAGGTAAATGGACCTTTCTGTTGATGGTGCTTTGCCGCAGTATTCACATTTCTGTCACACCTCATAAAGACTCCAGAGCTGCTTCAGAAAGTGGCAAGAAGGATAAGCGAGTGTGTTGGAAGTGAGGAGAGGGCTGGGAGGGGCATTCACACAATGTGTCTTTTACTGTAATGCTTTTTAAAATTTAAACACTCACCAAGCCTTTTGATCCTGCCTCACACAGTCCCAACCCACAGCCACAGACAGTGTCCTCTTTGGCCTTCGCAGCAGTAGCTCTGCAGGCTCGGGCAGCAGTGAACCACACTGTGATGCTGTCCACTCCACTTCTGTTTTCCAGAGCTTCCTATGGGTGGACTTACATGTGAACTTGATGAACATGGAAGCAGGACACAAGGTCTGCTGACCACCAACATTCCTGTGGCCTGAAGCTCTCAAGAGAATATTTGCACTCATGTCTTTTGAAGGGACTTCCCTGTCTTAAGCAGGTCCACATATTGTGGGCCCAGGTTTACCTGTGACAAACATGAAGGAAGGACAACATAGTGTCCACCTAGCCCGGCTACCACTCTCCCCCACGGATCCCCTTGCCAGTGTGACCCTCGTGGAGCACATGTCATTCATCCTCCCAGATGAAAATGAGTCTCCAGTCCTCAGCACAGGCTCTGTGACTCCCTTCCCAGCCCATACCAGCCCCGGGATCACTTTCACTTTCTTCAGGAGCAGCAAGGCTGGTGGCTCCTCTGGTGTTATTTTCAGAGGACATGAATAGGAAATGTGAGTGACACCGGGGGTCCATCTGAGTGAGGAGAATTTCACAAGAACACTTCAGTTTTGGCCAGATGGAGTAATACATATCTATATTCCCAGCACTCTGAGAGGCTGAAGCAGGAAGATTGTCTTAGTTACTTTTTGCTCGTTGCCGGGACAAATACCCAACACTCAAAATGAAGGAAGGAAAGGTTTATTTAGCTCACAGTTTGTGGAGGTTTCAGTCCATATTCGGCTGGCCCAAGGCTGAGTGGAGCAGGGCGGAGAGCATCCAGTTCATGGCGGCGGAACAGCAACAAAATGGCGGCAGAGGTAGCCAACCAACACGGCAGCAGAACAGCAGCAACAGCTAGAGCTCCAGTCTGTCTCTCTGTCTCTCCTTATATTACATTCAGGCTCTCCGCCTTAGCTCCCGCCCTAGGCTACACCCATAATCCCAGAAGTACTTTCACCCATAATCCCATCAGTACTAAAACCCATAATCCCAGGGATCATGGATCAAGTCTCAAACTCTAGAAGTCCCTGCCCAATGACTCCATGAGGCTTTGGGGGGACAACTAGACATAAACCATAACAAAGATATATGTTCAAGTTCAGAGTGAGCAAAAGAAAAGCTACAATCAAAAAAATCTAATAATAATATATGCTGGCAAGGATGTATGGGAAAGTGAGCCCTGTGACATGGAGGGTAGGAACATAAACTAGCAGTATCACTGAGGGCATCAGTGTAGAGATTCCTCACAAAACTAATGCTAGAAACTCCATTTAATCTAGTATTCCTCTTCTATGCATCTTTGCTAAAGAGTTAGAAATCATCATATTATAGGGAAACGTGTGTGCCCATGTTTATAGAAGTGTCTATTTAATAACTAGGTCTTAGAAGCAGCCTACATGCTCATCAACAGGGAAATGGAGAAAGAAAATGTGGTCTTTGCGCACAGTTCAGTACTCTGCTGCCATGAAGATCAATGTGAAGCATTCATCATTAATTAGATGCAACTTGAGAACATAATGCTAAGTAAAACAAGGTTGACACACAAGCTCAAATAACACATGTGTTTTCTCTTGTATGAAAACACAAAATATATACATCCATTTATATATGAAGTCTTCAAACTTATCATTCTTTATGGATGAGTAGTATTCCATTGTATAAAAATACCACATTTTTTTAACCATTCTTCAAATAATGGGCATTTTGGTTGTTTCCAAGATTTGGCTATTACAAATTGGGCTGCTATAAACATAGGTGCACAGATATTGCTATGGTATGATATCCTATAACTCAGAGGTGTCCCAAATTTTCTGGTCAAGGAGATTATGGGACCTCAGAGGAAAGGGATGAATGAACTATAGTGCATCTAAGGAAAGTCACCCAGAGAAAAACATTCTCTCAGGCTTTCACAGAAAGCAAAATGGCCAAGCAATGGCTGTGACTCGTCCCGAAGGCTAACACTAACAACAGTTCTACTAAGTACTGTCTATGGTCCCAAACTTAATCCTGAGGGAATTTGACCCTGGAAGATACAAAAAAAAAAAAAAAAA
>PVJA010021686.1:0-35240 GCA_004027025.1 Myocastor coypus
AGAAGAGAAGAGAAGAGAAGAGAAGAGAAGAGAAGAGAAGAGAAGAGAAGAGAAGAGAAGAGAAACGTTTATAATTTGGTCTTTGGAATAATAAGAAAACAGTTTCATCATGCTGCTTTATGTTTCTATTTAAATACAAATACTTAAAAACTGTTTTATCTTCGCCAGAGCACGTCTGTAGTATGTTTCATTAGGTCAGTAAAGTTATTGTTCATTTAAAATTAGGATCCACTAAAGAAGTGTGATCAATGCATTATTCACAAATACTGGTTTGGAGAATGTAGACTGCTTTTAGACATCAGAAAATACTTTTGTGCGTTAGAACATAATGCTAGAGAGAAAACATATTGATTAGTTTAAGTAGAATAAATAATTTGATCAAGGAATAAATGCCACTCAGAGAGGCATAACACATACAAATAGATTGCATGTTTAAACACAATATGATACTTTTTAAAAAATAAGTATTACTTTCATCAAATACAAAACTAGAAAACAATGGGCTTGGAAACTATGCAATCACTGGAAGCTTTATCATAATAAAAAAGTTATTCTCATTAATTTTTATGTAATATTTCTATATATCATTTCTCATTTCCCCCCATTTCTTACTATATATTAATGGATACAATTCAAAAATCATACGATAAATATGAATTCAAATAATTAAGTGAATTCAAATAATATTTCTATATATCATTTCTCATTTCCCCCCATTTCTTACTATATATTAATGGATACAATTCAAAAATCATACGATAAATATGAATTCAAATAATTAAGTGAGGTTGAAAACATGCTCACGCAGTAGTTGGACTTTAGTGTCCAATAACTTTTAGAGAGGTCTCTCCAAAGTATAGCACAGCATCTAGAAAAACAGTGCTATTCTCAATTCCAAATGTATGTTCATTTATGTTGACTTTCATTAGAAACCAATCATTATGAATGAAAAAGCTCAGTAAGCTATACTACAAGACCACTAATTGTTTTTAATTTTGTAGAACACTGTAGACCAATAATATATCCAACTATATGAAGAATAAGTCAATGGTTTTCAACACTGTACCCACTTGTCAAATGTGGCTGTTCACTACTATAACTGTAGAATTGAATTCTTAATTATGCAACATTCTAATCATTTCAATTTAGTCATATGTCTCTAGTGGCCATTTTCTGAGACAGTACAACTGTAGATACTTACCTAGATGATTATTTTATGAAGTATTTAATTCATTAAGTGTTCTGTTTCTCTTGACCCACAAAAAAATGGCACAGGATATGGCAAGGAAAATGCTGATAGTAAGATTTCCTGCTTTGAGTAGTTTGTGAGAGGAACTGACCAACAACTACTGTACAAGCACAACAAGCATCTTGCAGGGGGGAAACCAAGTGCAGTGTTTTGAATCATCCAGCAGGAGGTGCTGACATAGCTCTACCTCGCGCTGCTCTCAATGACTCCAGGTATCAAGGATACTGGGACTAGTTTGTGCAAGATGCAGGGCTGCTCTAAGCCGTGGCCTTAAACATGGGTTGGCAGAACCCTCTGTGCTTACTTAGTAAGATACTTCATGTCCGGTTTTAATTGATAACTTTGAGCTAACAAATCTCAACAGAGAATTAGATAGTAAAACAAATGTAATGGTTGTTCAACCAGAAAAGATAGATGTTTTCATGTGCAACTCTTTTAAACAACAAGCATCTAATCACTATTTTTGCCTTCTGTCTCTAGTTTATGTTTTCAACTTAGGTATGCCAAAGTCAAGATGATAGATTCAAACAAAAATAGTTTTCCACTTTTGTTCGACTTAAATATTTACATAAACATGTCTAGGTTTGTAGTTTCAACAAAATGGATTTTTGCACTCTCAAAAAGATGTTTGTCAGGGTTTGTTGACATCCAATATGGTACCATTATTACCAATTTACTGAGAGGTTTTTTGCTCACTTTGGAAAGAAATGTTCAAGTGGTATAGCACAGACTCTCGGGCATTAGTGATTCTGAGCTTTGGCGCCAATGCCTCTCGGATCGCAATGTCACAGCTCTTAGAGGTGCCCAAGCATCTCTATGTTCACAGTTCCCGAGGCTCTCAGCCCCTCCTGACTTCTTCAGCTGGGGATAGTATTTGCTACTTTGTGACATGCAGTTCCATGTCTCTCCAAGTTTTTTCCAGTCTATGCAGTTTTCTGTAGTTCTGTCATTCCACACATAATAGAAGAGTTTTCACTCTTCTATTATTCTCAATTCTTTGCTACTATCTGGAGATCTTTGAAAGGCTCTGAGTGGGCTCGTGAGGCCTAAAGTGCGTGCTTAGGCAAGCTTAGGCAACCACAGTGACTGGGGTTCAATCCCCAGCACCACATGCTGCACCAGCACCACCCTCAGGGAAGGCTGAACTGGTCATAAAGAAAAAACAAAGGCTCTGGGTGTCAGCACATTCCAAACTCCTAGCGTTTAGTGTTACTACCCCCCCCCCCATGCAATCTGCTTGTTTCCATCAATTTGATATAAAAACCAAAAATAGAAACCTGAACTATCAAAACAAACTGTTGGAGAAGGCACCCTCTGGAATTGGTAAGGAGAGTATATTAAAAAAAAAAAAAAGAAGAAGAAGAAGAAGCAGAGCCAGGCGTGGTGACACACGCCTGTAATCCCAGCACTCGAGAGGCTGAGGCAGAAGGATTGGTGCGCGTTAGAGACCAGCCTAGGCTACCAAAATGAGCTCAAGGCCAGCCTGAACTGCATAACGAGACCCTGTCTCAAAAAGACCAAAAAAAAAACCAAAATAATAATAATAATAATAAAATAAAATAAAATAAAAACATAAAAAAGAAGCAGGTCTATAAGATGCAGTCTCCTATATCTCACACACCTGTTAAGATACCTCCAAAGCAGTGGCAGCAGGGCCAGAGTCATCTGAGGAGGCAGCAGGCAGTCCTCCCCTGAGATGGTTCTGGGTCAGGAGCAGTCTGAACAGCTAACTTAAGCCTAGCACAGCCATGGCTGCAGCAGTTTCCCAAAGCAGCCCTGACGCACCAGAACAGACTCAGCTCTTACAATTCCCTGTCGGGAAGCATCTTCTGGGCACTCAAGAAAGTAGCTCTGTCACCCAAGTAGTCAGGCATCAATTGAGAAATGACAGAGCTGTCTATAGAGACAAAACTCCTGTTGGAGTTTCTGGTGTCAGAGGAGACATAAAGGGCCTCGGGTGAAGAAACCACAGAGACAGCATGAAGATGCCAGAAGTAGTCCTCATCCTCCAGGGGCTCCTGTTCCCTAGTAGCAAAGTAAACAGAAGTGTGCCACATGTATGTTAGGTGACACAACCTCTCTTCTGCTGAGCAAGGGAGAAAGAAATGTGTTTCTGAAGAATATGCGGGCATCACTGCTCTCTTTAATTAACAATTAGAAAAGATTACTTGCTCTCATTTTCTTTTAAATACTCAAAAATAAATAAATACTCTACATTTAACCATTAAATAAGTCACACTTTTCTATGGTTCTATTGGCTAGCTTTGCTCAACTCAATCATCTATAAAATGACGGGATGCCTTTAAGCCTAGAAGACTGTCCAAGTGTTCTTCTACAGAACTGGTTCTCTCACAAAGATACAGAGACCTGCGTGCATGAGCTATGTGTTGTCCCTACAGAATCTGCCATCCCATCATTCTGTCCATAATGCAAGTGCATAATAACCCACCGTGGTCACACCAGGCTTGATTATAAAAGGCATAAAGTCTGTCCCTAAGAAGCTAAGGACCTGTCATATGGAACTGTAGAAGCTGAGATGTTGTGCATGGAAATCAATTGGAGATAACTTGGCCTTTTGAAGTGGATTAAGTGTTGGATTTGAGAACACTTACTTGGAATCAGTTTCCTTACCGCATCTGACTTAACACTCTGACAAAACAAATAAGTTGGTAAAATGGTAGCAGGGCTACTTAGTTGCCCACCAATAGAAGTACAGGATTTGGTGCTTCTTCCTGTAAGCATCAGAACTATCCTAAGTGTCATGGTCGAGTGTCAAAGGGAATTTCAGAGGCTTAACATGTGAATATCTATGACTAAATATACCATGTAGATCCAGAAATCTTAGTAAATGATTACGATTGACAAAAATGCCCCAAGGAAACCAGTTGGCAGGGCGCCAGCGAATGGATAGGGCACAGGTGCAAGCATCACTGGGCGGTGACTCTCTGCTGTTCTTGTTGGCCAGGCATGCTGTGAAGATACCACTGCAGTCCTGAGGTTGCTGGTGGCACAGGTAAACATAGAATCTCATGAGGAGGAAGCCCTACCAAGTGGAATATACAGTAAAGAGCAGCCAAGGCAGGTATAGGAGTTTTAAGAAAATTAAAACTATATTGTCAGGAGTTTGAAGAAAGTAAAAAATGCAAAAGTCATGACTTATTGTCATGTCTCTAAGAAATGGTAGTTTGAGACCTAGAAACTTCTGTGTGTAGGTGTTGTGGGGCCCTCAGAAGAAAAAGACAAACAGTGTCAGGTATGCATCATGGCGTATTCCTCAGCCCTTCCCTAATGCTCTGCCTTGCCATTTACTCTGGAAAATGCATTCTAGTCTGGTAAGAATACAGAAACATTTTAAATTCATTAGACCTTTAGTTGTAAGGTTCATTGATACAGAGACATCTGACATGGCACTGTGGGCCCCCAGTTTCAATGAACCCCACAAGGCCCAGGAAGCAAATAGATCAGACTCACAGCTATTTCACCGAGCAGGCAGAGGCACAAGGGCTTGTTTCTCTGAACACTTAGTGGGATGGAGCCATGTGGGATTCATGCTTTGGCATCTGAGGCATGAGCAACAGTCCAGGGGAAACAAGGGGGGGAGACTGAAACCCATCTTCCATGAATGGGATCATTAAAAGTAATGATATTTCATCACAGGAGGAATGGAGCAAATAGACTCTGCCCATGTACTCCTCCATGTGTGCATTCTGGGCCTGGAGGAAACAAGCAGATCTTACAAGTTCGTAACTCACTACCATAACTGAGAAAAGCATCCAATAGGAGTTGATGATTTAAAAATGGTGTCTCTTCTAAAGTAATTACATTTGGCCTTCAATACCCAGCAGATGGTAATCAAGAAAATATATTCTCTCCATTCTTGCTGTTTTTTATGCTACCAAAAAATGAGAAACAGAAAATGTTTTATTGCCAGGCATGATGACACATTCCTGTAATTCCAGCATTCAGGAGGCTGAGACAGGAGGCTCCCTATATGTTCAAGGCCAGCTTGGGCTGCATAAGAAAGCTCAAGGACAGGCTGCATACCTAGTGAGACCCTGTTTCAAAAGGAAGAAGTAGAGGGATGATAGATGGTGATAGATAGATAGATAGATAGATAGATAGATAGATAGATAGATAGATAGAAAGAAAGATAGATAGACAGACAGACAGACAGACAGACAGACAGACAGACAGACAGACAGACAGACAGATAGATAGATAGATAGATAGATAGATAGATAGATGATAGACAAACAGAGGGTTCATTATTCACTTGCAAGAGCTAGTATTATGATGCAAATTCATAGCACTATTTCCAGGATGTGTTAGTTCTCTTCCTTCCTTTCCCAATGTAGTTCAAAGAAAGTTGGATGAGCGAACCGTCTTGTACCTCTGAATGCTGATTCAGTTATCACTGGTTCCTTCCCAACATACATCTCCGTTGTCGTCCTTGCGTCCTTGCACAGCAATGGTCAGCTGAGCAGAAGCGGTGCTCAGGCACCCACGTCTGTATCCTGCTTTCCCAGGAAGTCTGTTGGCTGCTTGCCTGTTAATTATAATGTGAGCTGCATTTTTAATTTGCATAAGTTCCCTTTAACCTTATTTTGATGAGATTTTAAATAATGATGAGTGTCACGTCAAACAGTTGATTTCCATCAAAGTTGATGAACTTAATTTTCTCTTTTTTTAACTAATGCAAATAGTTACTGCAGTATCTATATAGTTACTTATATGTATCTTCTTAAACTTTGACTTGCAAGCATTGTTTGTTTTATGTACACATACTTGTGGCTTACATTTTGATTAGAACCTTTTAAATATGCTTACAGCAAAGATTGGTTTTAATCTGTCATCATTCTATTGATTTAAAACTGAAAAATTATGATTTAAAATAGAAAAACATTAAGCTAAAAATATCCCTAATATTTTTCCTTTCAGTCAGAATATTTAGAAATATATTATTAATTATTACATGTTTGGAAGAATTTGATTTATATCTTACTAATTATTTCTATTTTTATTGTGGTAGTTTTTCCAAATATATTTGATCCTTGAAAATGCTAATATATCACCAGTAAATTTAGATTCATGCTTTTCTTTTGTCACTTGAAGATTGTTATGATGAAAAGTTGCTGCAAGTCAAAAATTACTGCAAGACCACAGAGTGAAAGACAGACTATTTGCATTTTAGTGACTTTGTAGACGGGGCTAGTGCACTAGTCTGCACCCCCTCCTGGGTGAGAGTGGCACCACCCACGTGTTTGTGCCCTAGAAGAGATTCTGGGGCTGCATTGCTTCCAGGCCTCACTGACTCCTGCTAGCCCTGCCATGGGCTGCTTCTCCTCTCCCCTTTCCCTCTGCCAGGTAACCCAGCCATGGAGCCAGCTGACTCCACATGGAAACCTCCCCCAACTACAAACTAAAAAAAAAAAAAAAAAAAGTCTTGCCTCTTTTACTTTAGTATTTGTGATGTTTTTCTCTCGGTAAGGAAAAATTTATTAAGGTAAAAATTACAGTATCTTTTATTCTCCCATCTTTGAGACCTGGATTCACAGTAATTTTGCTTTGCCTAGAATGCTTTTGCTGGCACCTACTTTTTTTGTTTGTTTGTTTGTTTGTTTTGTCTTGTTTCTTAGCATTTCTGAAACTCATGGCTTGAAAATTTAAAGTAGCATTAGAGACAGTCCAGTTTAAGCTGGTACGTATCCCCACTTTCCCGTTCTCCTTTCAAGTTATAGGTTTGTTTAATTTGTCACTCCGACCTAACGCGTTCACATACCCCTCTTTATCATCATTTTGTTCTTCAAATCAGGTGCTACCTGCACACCTATTTTCAAGTCATTATCTGGCTTTGTCCCCAAATGTTACTATGACTTACTAAATTCTACAATCACTATATATTTTATTTCTAGGATATCTGATTATTTTATAGAGTTCAATTTTCTGATGAAATTTTACATCTTGATATTCTAAAATTTTCTAATTAATACATGTTTTGGGGATAATAACTACAATCATCATTGGGGTTGGTACATAACCATATTGCACTTCAATCCTTTCCAGCTTAATTTATTTTTCTGTACCATCCTTTTCCTCTCCTTCCTTCCCTACTTCCACTTTTCAGTTATCTTCTTCAATATCCTCTGTATTGTAACTTTAAAGTCCAATTCTAGTTCCTCCATTTTCTGAAATATGGTTAGTCTTTTTATTTTCCTGCTTCTCTTCTTTTGTAGGCCTCATAATTTTCAAAGGAATAGCAGGCATTGTATATGAAAAGATCATGGAGACTTTAGATGATATTTTGCCCGCCTAAAAGAGATCTACCATGTTTTCTCCAAGCAGTCAGTATCTCTGTAATTGCCATTTAAAAGTTCTCAAAGTTCTATAGAGGTATTTGAGTATACCCTTTCCTACACCTGTCCCTTGTAGGATGACGAATTAAGGGCTTTGAATATGTACAGAGTCTTGGTAAGAGTTGAGTTTTCTGTCTCTCTAGGGTCAAGGAACTGATTAACATTTTTGCTAGGCTTTTACCCACATTCTAACAGCTGCGTCACCTCTAGCCCTGGATAGCTTATGCAACGTAAAAAGTGTTAGGTTCATTTTAATTGCCTTGTCTTTGATTTGGGTCCTCAAGTTTTGACTGTCTTGTGTCTTTGCCAGTGCTTTCAGACAGAATGTATTTTAATTTTACTTTGACTTTATAATTGGTCTTGATGAAAGTTTTGAGAGGCTATAAGCTACTCTGTCTGAGCCATAATGGAATTCCTCTAGGGGCTGTAAATTTTGGAGCTAAGAAAGAGTGTCATGTCCTAATGCTGTCATAAAGTAGTCATGGTGACATGATGCTTGTTCTCTTTAGGTCTGCAGATAAGTGGGTTTTATCTAGTCTTGTAAGCTGATTTCCCTAAAATAGAATCCAAATATAACTTTTTCTTCTTCAAACTTCTTCAGTAAACATTCGACGTGTATATCTGAATCATTTACTGTTTGTTTATTTATGTTGGTGTCAGAAACGAGACCTCGCAATTGCCAGGCAGGCACTGTGCCACTGAGGTATATGCCTGTCCCCCAGAATATTCTACTTATATTTTCAGTTTTTCAACATTTCACCAAATTTTCAAGTTTACTAGAAAATGTTTATCTAACCTTTATCAATGTGACATCTCAGTCAGTCAACAGGAACTTACTATAAAAAAAAGCAAAAAAAGATCTTACCATAAATATATAAATACACATGGATTTTATTGAAAAATAGGAAGCCATTTCAATTTTTGACATAAAATACAGTAACTTTTATTATCTTCAATTTGAGTAAAAAAAAAAAAAAAATCCTGAACCGTAGACAGTCTCATCAAAATGTGCTCATTGATACTTGACAAATGTTTAATTTTAGTACTATCCTGTCCCTCATCATGACCCTTAGCACATTTTGATACATATGACACTTCCTGATAAATTTTTATATTGGCATATTCTTTCTATCTGTGCATCCGATTATTTATTTATTATTGAGTTGTCTTTTTGAGACTAGGTCTTGCTATGTGGTTCAGACTGGCCTTAACCTAGCTCACTTTAGAGCCCAGGCTCATCTTGAATTCGTAATGATCCTCCTGCCTCAGCCTCCCAGTGCTGGGATTATAGGCATATGCCATCACACCCAGCCCCTACACATGTGTTTAGTGCTATTTTTCCTATAACATGAAAAAGGTGCCCTTTGTACGTACACTGTATAAAAATGTCACTAGCAATTCTTTCCTATTCATCCTGTTTATTTTGTTCCATATATATATATATATATATATGTATGTATATATATATATATATATATATATATATATATGATTTATTTGTTTATAATTCTCCACATGTGTTTTTCTTTAAGATTAAAGTATATCTTAAGGAACATGAGATCCATTTGTTTGGCTTAAAATGGGTACGTATGATTTATTTAGATTTCCATAAGGGGGCCCGGCAGGATGGCTCAGTGGTCTAAAGCGCCTGCTTGGGAAACCTTGGGCGGCTTCAGGGACCGCGGTTCAATCCCCAGCACCACATGCTGCACCAGCCCTGCCCTCAGGGTGCGGACTGAGCCAGCCATAAAAATAAGTGAATAAACAAATAAAGGTTCTGAAACAAGAAAATAAATAAATAAATAAATAATAAAATAAAAAATAAAGTTGAGTTTAAAAAAATAGATTTCCATAAGTAAGAGAGTTTGAGAGGTGAGAAAACTGAACAAAATGCATTTGCATTTGGAATTAGAAACACTCATTAGTTGTCATGATAGAGTTCTTAGTATGCATTGAGTGATTTACACTAGTGCTTATTCATAATATCATACTTTTATTATAATATGAACCCATTTTGTAGCAGACACACGGTGATCACAGTATATCTCACTTGTATGATTCCTCCATTTTCTAATAATTAATGCCACAGAAAAAAAAAACTCCAACATATGCCAAAAAATCAAATATCTACCCACTAACAAGAAATATTTTGTTTCAAAATTTTCTATATTAAATTGGATATGTGTGCATGTTTTTGGCTGCCAAGACCACCATAAAAGATATTACAAAATGGGAGGTTTACAGACCACAAATTTACTTTTCCTCAGATCTGGAGGCTGGGAAGACCAAGTCCCAGAGGCTAACCAAATCAACTGCTAAAGGAACTCTTCTAGGCTAACAAATGCTTTTTTGGCCATGTGATCAACTATGTTGCTTGACGTGCATAGGTCAGGAGATGAGGCCAGCTGCAACTGTGGGTTGGCTTTTCTATGAAAATACTAATCTCATTATTAAAAACCTTATTCCATAAACCCACTTAAATGTAACTCTCTGTTAAGAACACTACTTCCAAAATAACGCCACATTGTGTTGTGGACTTCCACATACCTGTTTGGAGGAACATAATTCAGTCTACAGCACTGTGCGTGTGTGGATGCCTGTGTCTATTTTTTTTTTTTTTTCTCCACAGACACAATGCTTTCTTAGCTTTTTGTTTGAGCTGAGCAAATATGAAAGAGACAATGTCTTTCAGCTAAAAGCAAGGTTAGGTTCTTGCTCCAACAGTCAAGTACATAGAGAGAACTGCAACCCTCCTCTGCTAGCCTTCACCTCCCAAGGTCACCAACAATCACTGTTAAACAGCCCGGGAGGCCCGGCATTGCCTCCTCCCCACAGTCTTCTCAGAGGCCTCCTAGAGCTAAGGTTGGGGTATTGAGACAGGCCTGGGGGGAAACTGTCATCTGTTCACTGCAAGTTCTTTGGCTTTGATTCTGTCAGAGGCTTGTTAAATGCCAGCACATTGTGGCTTTAAGGTTTAATTAAAAGGATTAACATAACAAATCCATGAAAAAGATAACCATATTATATGGCTTTGGGTTTATTAATAGAACATAAAAATAATTCAGATAATTTGATTTTCTGCCTTTGGCAATGTTTCTTTCCAGATTTATGCTAAACAAGGTACACTCAGTGCCAGCAAATAGAGACCCACTTTTGTCATACCACTTTGTCATTTAGAGACTATCAGAATAGCTATGAAATTGTAGTAATCAATAGTACTAATTTTTTTTTTTTTTTGTCTTTTTGAGACAGGGTCTCACTATGCAATTGAGGCTGGCCTTGAGATCACTTTTGTAGCCCAGGCTGGTCTCGAACTCTCACCAACCCTCCTGCCTCAGCCTCCCGAGTGCTGGGATTACAGGTGTGAGCCACTACGCCTAGCTTTTTTGGTGTTTTTGAGACAGTGTCTCGTTATGCAGTTCAGGCTGGCCTTGAGCTCACTTTTGTAGCCCAGGTTGGTCTCGAACTTGCACTGATCCACCTGTCTCAGCCTCTCAAGTGCTGGGATTACAGGCGTGTGCCACCATGCCCGGCAGTACTAATTATTATAATCCATAAAATGTTGTGAACCACTCAATGCAAAACTACCAGTCACTGGTATTTATGTAGTTAGGGATTTTCAACAATGTGACAAAGCTAAAGAAAACCCTGTTAAGGGTTTTGGTCTTTAAAGAAAATTTATTTTTGTGCTTTATATTGGTCATACAGTAGACACCTAGTAGAAATGGGAAGAAGCGAGGGCCATTGCTCTCTGGCAGGTGTCTAAATCCTTGCTATGAACACAACATCTATGACAATTCACATTTTCCAAACGTGGCTCTGAGGTTACAGTTTTCTACCACTCACAGATAAGTTTCACTGTGCAGCATCTGAGCCACGCTCTTTCCCAGATCAGCAAGTCTTGGGTTCAGCTGTGCCCAGAGCTTTGGAGGTTGATGCCACTCTTCTGTGAATACCCACCTCCTCCTCTGGGGCTTCACATACCACTGGGTGTGTGGTGGAGGGAAAGGTAAAAGTTCTGCCTCTTGACAGCGTCGTTTTGTTTCACTCCACTAGAGCTAGGTTCCCATTTATTTTGCTCACTTAATGAAAATTTCAGAAGGCTTTAGGTGATGACTTCACCATCTTCAGTCAGAAACAGAGCAGTAATTGTTCCTGACTATGGTGCACAACTCGGTCTTCAAAGACGAAGAAGAAAATCGTTCTCATTTCACTGGGGCACAAGTTCCGAAAAAAAAGGAACTCAGTAATCTGATAGCAGATAAACAAGTCACACAGAGCCTGCTCATGCTGCCTTAAATTTCTGACATTAAAATTAAGCTGCACGTCTTCTGCTTCTGTCCTCTACCTCTCCTGCAATAAGTGTATTCTAAATGTGACCAAGAGATATAGACAGCCCTGAGGGACAGTAGTCTTACCACTCCTTCTAGTGTGATCTAAATACCAGATGAAAAGAAAACAAAATGTAAAGACAGGAAGAGCGGTATATAAACCAAGAAAACAGAGCATGAAAAAATATGTTTACTTAGGGACTTCCCTCAGTGCCACGTGAAGGTGAAAGGACAATGTTGCAGCCGTGCACTCTTTCTGTTCTGTACATTTCCAAGCATTTATCAGTACTACCTGGGAACAATGGCCCACAACTGAGCTGAGATTTTTCAAAGTCCTTGCCTCAGAATAAAATATAAATTCTCTTAGATTCAAACAGCAAAAATAGATGAGATTCGTCATGTCTAGGGTTCTCTCCCATGGCCATCCTAAGACAAACTTCTAAAAAAAAATATTCATGATGAAATGTCTCTCCTTGAGAAATCAGGGGGAAAAACACAATCTGAAATGTTCTCACTTTTAAAAAATGCATTTTGTCAGCTTTGAAATGAGGTAATGCTGAATGACAGAAGCGTTTTGTGGTTGCAACCAAAGAAGAGAAAATAAGGGCTAAAAACCCTGTCAGTGTCACTTTAGAAGGAATTTATGTAAGTATGTATTCCAGTACACAATTATGCTGCCTTGTAATTTAAATTAAAAGGGTCTCCGGGAAGATCACGGACTATTCTGGAAGGATTTGGAGTATAAAAAGCAGAAGGGGGAGCCAAAATGGGCCTGAGTGATAAAGGATATTATCAGCTCATGTAATTGTCTAGTAGTGATCTTGGCAAAGTTTGTTTGAGCCTCAAAGAATGTCACTTAACCTTCAGTTACTTCCTCCTGTATTTCTCAGTTTTATTTCCTTGGGACAATTGCCACTGAGTGAAATCTCATGATTTCATTAAAAAAGAAAAGAAAATACTACAAACCATTTCCAAGACAGTAAGCTTCCTTCTTTGTTCATTGTCCAGTTGAAAAGAGGTAATTGTTTTCCAAAGACAAAGCCCTGATGGCTTCTACCTAGGATTTATACTATATGTGAGTCTGAAATCTGTATGGATCATATTCGTCATGCCCAGAAATCCAGAGCTGAGATGTCAACCATCATACACACACTAAGGTATCTATAAATGAAAATGAAAGACAATCTCCTAAGAAAAACCCAAGTAGCTTCCCCAAAGATAAGGGTGGTCTGGAAAAATAATTGTCTCCTTACGCTATAGTTGTATCTTTCTTATTTATCTCTGATTGCAGAGACAAAATATTCAATGCCCCACATTAAGGAAGAAAGTGTTTGTTTAGCTTACAATAAATGAAGTTTTCAGTCCATATACAACTTGTTTCAAGGTAGGGCAGCTAGGCTAAAGACAAAAGTTCGAGCAGCAGAAGACAGCAAAAGTAGCAAAAGCCAATGGGAGAACAAGCTTCTTTGCCTCCTTTGCATTTTAAGCAGGCTACCTGCCCTAGGCATGTGTAGCGCTCACACCATCTTCCTGCCTTCCCAAGTGCAGGCTGAGGATGCTTACAAAGGGAAGACCCTGGCTCCCTGCTGAATGACTCCATTAACCTTCTAGACTCCTCAACTTGACACAGCACATCCACCTTCACACCGGGTAAAACTAAATCAACACTTTCAAAGCAGAAACTGATATTCTGATTCTATGTCTATTATTACAAATTAGCAGCAAAATCACATATCTTCCTTAACAAGAAAAAAATAAATAAAATTTTAAAAAAGTCCTACCATAGTAGATTAGAATTCTACTTCATCATTCTTACAGTCAAATCAGGGGCCAACCAAGCTATTTTGCTCTGTAGTCCCTGGTAAAATACATAAATAAATAAATACATACATACATACATACATACATACATAAATAAATAATTGTTCATAAATTATCTTGTTGATAGCATCCATTTCTTTGTGCTTGTACAACTGTGTTTCCTTCTTGCTGACTGTAAGTGGAGATTGTTCTCAGCTCTCAGATCTCTCTGACTCAGCTCTGGCATTGGCTCAGTGAACCTTCTTTGTACCTCAGATCTATGCCTTTGTCTATGATTTCCTGGAGAAACACCATATAATGGCTCAGACAAGCCTAAAAAAATATTCCTTTTTAAAATCAGCAAGGCCACATAGCAAAACATCATCTTGTGAGCAAAACTTACATAGAGCCATAGGATTAATCAATACTTGTTCATTGAAACAATAATCCTTAGGGAAATCTAAGAATTCTATTTAAAGCATTAGGCCTGGGGCCTGGCAGGATGGCTCAGTGGTCTAAAACACCTGCTTGGGAGCTTGGGTGGCTTCAGGGACTGCAGTTCAATCCCTGGCACTTCATGCTGCACCAGCCCTGCCCTCAGGGCGGACTGAGCCGGCCATAAAAAATGAGTGAATAAACAAACAATGGTTCTGAAACAAGAAAAAAATAAATAAATAATTTAAAAAATATTAAAGCATTAGGCCTGAGGACATAGCTCAGAAGAGAAAGCGCTTGCCTGGCAAGCACAAGGTCCTGAGTTCAAATTATGATACTACAAAATAATAATAATTATTATTATTATTATAAATATATTAATACAATGAGCTGTAAAAGGCTGAAGTCAAGAATTCTGACAAGTGTCAGTAGTGCTGATAACCACTATAATTATGAACTGTTGGTATATATCAGGTTAATTTGCTAAATTCAAGCACCTATCATCTTCAGAAAGGCATCAAGTATGAAAAGGTCCTTTAACCACTCCAAATACAACCTCTCTAACTGCAGTGGAACCCACACCTCTGACAAAACAAAACAAGATAGGGGGATATGTGGGGAACCATGCAAGCTAGGAAATTGACCAAACGTGTGCAAGAGGGACTAGACCTCAGGGCCTAAAGCAAACAAGCTACCTCTGTCCTGAGAAGAACATCCAGCCTGGTAAAGGTCAGCTATTAGTCACTAGGCAACTTTGTGTCATATGTTACTAACTTTGGAAAGGTATAAATAAGACACTACTTTGTTGTGAAAAAAATATATGTATGTATATGTATATGCAAGAGAGTAAGGGTAGATATACAGCTACTTTCTCTTAGTTCATTTTGAAGAAAGGCTTGTGCTAACCTTGTTTAGACAAGATATCAGGTCTGCATCTTGTCCTCTGAATAACCACTGTGAAAACAACAATAGCAATGTATGAACTATTGCAACTGTCCTACTGACCTATTTTGAAACTATTTCACTTGTATTTTAGCTTTATTTTCTCATTACAATGAATAAAAAACAAACAAAAGAATTCTACTTAAAGCATTGCTCTAATAGCTTTTGGCTTGTCAATTGATCACTTTACCAAATTTTTTACATTTCTCCAGTTTAAGGAAGTATTTCTAATAATCACGCCAGGTATCCGTTCAGGTCCAACAATGAATTATCATTAATGTTTAAATATTTAAGTGTTTGAAATTTAACATAACCAAATTGAGTTTTATTTTATTTATTTGTTTGTTTGTTTGTTTATCTTGAGCCTGCAAGTTAATGATTCATCAAGACTGGTGAGCATCCGAGCCCATGCTGAAATGGTCAGGCACTATCTTAACCATGACAGTGAAGACCTGTGCCATTATCTGGGTTCAGCTTGCCTTACTCCGTACTGAACTTGGAGTGCTAATCTTCCTAAGTATTCATGAAAACCTAGCCCATCTTCGAAGTTGCCCTTTAAAAGGTCATTTAAGCACGTAGGTAGAACGCAAAAGCTTACAATAGGGAAAGTATATTCACGGCACTTTTGTGAACAGGTTTAAATTGAAATATTGAAGCTTTCTGTACATCAAAACAGCTAACACACTGACCTATTATAATTTAAACCAAAACTATAGTCACGTATTTTCAAAATTACTCTTTAGGATTTTCCTCTTGTTAGCATTCTTTTAGTAAGCGAATTAATGAAAGGTGAATTGTTAAAGACAAACTTGGCTACTTCACCTCCAAAAGAACACGTTCCCATGATTTATAGTGCCAACCTCACTACCGATCTCACCCTGCTTTTCCTTTTTAAACTTCTACTCCTTTTTTCACTTCCTATTTATTCATATATTATGCATGGCTCTGATATGATAAAAGTATAATCATGCTAATTTCATAGAAATGAATATGCATACACATATACATTTCATTTGCAGTTTTTGAGATTCGGCCCCTAAAACCTATCCCCTGGGACTTCTTACTCATTTTTTGGGGAAGATCTGCAGCCCGCATCTCTGTTTCCAGACAGCTCCCCCCTCAGATGAGCCTTCCGTCCCTCCTCTCACTGCAGTTAGCTGCTGGCTCCTTCCAAGCACCGGTGCACTCCTCTGCAATGCACTTCATACACAAATAAGGTTTAAATAGGATTTTTTTTTCCCAAAAAAGAAAGCCTTTTGATATATTTGTTTATTCGAAAGTCTCTCTTAATTCTTATTCCTCTCATCTAAGTTACAAAGCAGCTTTTCATCTGTTTTCCGGAACCACTGCCTCATTCCTTTCCCTAATTACTAGCTGTGGAAAAGCTAAAGCAAATATTTTCCTGGCTTCAATCAAATTCAAATACTTGGCCCTAAGTGAAATTAACTTTGCCTGTTGCCTGGCTGCCTTTCTGGAGTGACTTCTGAGGCGCCCTTCACGCCCGCACCACACTTCGGTGCATCCTGCAGTACACTTAAGTTTCAAGTAGCCACGCAATGTTTGATGTTCATCTTAAAGAACTTTTACTCTGTCCCTTTTTTCCCTTGCTAAAGAGAAAAATCAGAAGAAAAAGCAGCACTGGGTCCTTTGTCCGGTCATCGTTCTCTACTCCCGTTCCCACTTCCAGCTATGAGCGGGGCTTCTCTGAAAAAGCGCAGGTAAGCACGCAACTGTTTGTAAATAGCACAAAGCACACCATTAAGTCACTTTTAATAATTTTTGGAAGAAAGAAATAAATTGATTTGATAGAATGAGCATGAAGTTCTGTTTTAAGTCTGTCGTTATTTATTTTAAAAACAGCACAATTCTTTTCGTATAAATCAGGATTTAAAGTACAGGAAAAAAAAAAAAACTTGAAAATGTAAGGTAAAGGAAAAAAAAACTTTTCTCTTTCTCTCAAAAGAAATCAGATGGCCAGTTTCAGGAGTTGCTGGGAAGTTGTCTTTCACACGAGGCAATTCAGTGACAAAGTAATGCATAAAATAAAATTGATCACGGGAAGCAGAGGCTTTGACTCTTCATTGCATCTGAACTGTGATGCTTGTGAGCAGATTGGAGAAATGAAAAAGTGAGAAAATGAAGAGTAAATCACATCACTATCTGTCACAGGGAAGGGCACTGATTTGATGAGAAAGCCAGGCTTCTATTTAAAAGTCTGAGATGACACTGGGCCAGTAAAAGTGGTGAGGTCCTAAGAGGCAACTTAGTAAGAGAAGAGACTTTGTGGTAACAAAGCACAGACATAGGTACTGGCTTCTTTCTATTCTTGTTTTTGTGGTGCTTGGATCCCAAGTCAGAATTAAGAGAGCTTTTGACCAGGGAAGTCCTTTAGCAGTCATTAGCCAGGCACACACACAGGTTCTTCACCTGAATTTCCTGTGGAGACTGTCAGTTCCCTCTGAATCATCAGCAAAGTAAAAGAAGCAGGGAAACAACCTGAAACTAGAAGTATCTTCAAGGATTATGGAGGGTAGGGGTTTGCAGAAAGATAGTCAGACCTGGCCTGAAGTTCACTTCTTTCCTCTGTGCGATGGAGGTCTAAGGAAAACACCTGATATGTTTATATTGACATTGTAATTGGTAGAGGTTACCAGTTAATTATGTTCCCTCTGGAACTGAGAGTGTCAAAGCAATGCACTAAAGGGACATCCTAACAAACAAACTCTGGAAATGTTACAAAGTTGTTTCCTTTACAATGACTCCCTATGCCTCTTCAAACTATACCTAGAATCTATGAACACTGCACTTGCTTTCTTTACTTAGTTGAGTAATGACTAGCTTTATGAAGTCTAGAATACTGTATGAAGATCATGGAACTTTCTCTTTTTTTTGCCACTTTTGCATTTCTTTAGGGATTTTATTTTTCTTTTTGAAATGGAAAGGTACATCAGTATTTAACAGAACCTGAACATGTTTAGAGTACAATCTCCTTTCCCACTTTCTGGAATAAGCCCAGATTATGTATTGATCAGGGGAGGTGAGTAAAACCCCAAGTTAAAATGACTTGTCCAAAATATTTAGTGTGATATAAATAGTATTATGAAGTCAGTATTTCAGGTGTCATTGTTTAAACTGCAACATTTAAATGGGCAAAAATGGAAATTTGAGGAGAATCGATCATTAACTTTGGGTTCAGATTGGTAAGTGATCCATACACTTGATTTCTACAGCCAGGAGAGAGGATATTCTGGCTATGGCTCCAACGGTAGAGCATGACATCTTCATACAAGAGTTGCTCATTTTAGATATATGTAGACTGGAAGAACTATGGAGCCAGACAGTCTTCTACCCAGATTGAAGAAAGTGTGGAAGGCCATTCAGTATACAACAGAGGAGGCAATGTGTGAAGACAGAGATTGCAATGGAGTCTCCAGAGGTTTGGAAAATCCAGAAACATTGATAATCTTAAGGACCAGAGTGAGCCTAACAGAAGAACCTTGGGAGCTACAATCACCAACAATGCTGTTGAGGCAGGGACCTCCAGGCCCTTTGGAGTTTGCATCTTGCTACAGATTGGTGTGGGTGCTGCACATGGAACTACAGGTTTTAGTGTTTGTCCTGCAGAATTTTGGAATGCTTTAATACACTTCCTTCTATCCTGCTGTTTGTAAATCTAGAAATAAAATGTCTATGTTGTATGACTAAATTGTAAAAGTGATTAACTTTATTTTTATTTGTGTAGGAGCTCATAGCTAAGAATGTGCCATGAATGTCAGAGGACTCTTGAGACTTGGTCTTTCTAGTAATGCTGAAAGTGTTAGGACTTTGGCATCTCTTGGAAATGGAATAAGCTTCTTTTGCATGGAGGTATGTGCATCCATCTTTGGGGATTAGGGATAGAATATTAAGGTCTGTGTCTCTGCTAGCTGAAAGCCTCATGTAGTGGTCAGTAGGCAGGTGTGTTTTTTTTTTTTTTTTTTTTTGTTTTGTTTTGCTTTGTTTTGTTTTAAGATATGGCTGGATCTAGAGTTCGTGATGAATTATGGTCCACCCAATGCTGGAATTACAGATGTGAGTGCTACACACCCCCTGGGTGGGTAGCCTGCATGCAGTATAAGGGACAGGAGGTGGTCTGTCTCTTTAAGGATGTCTGCTGTCTTCTGCTACCATAAACTGTTTCCTGTCTGCATAGACCACGTTGCTTTGGAACAGGCCAATTACTGAGTGATGCCTTTAGAGACTGAGATAAATGATGATTTTCTCCCTTAACTTGTGGAGTTGGGCATATTGTTTCAGCAATAACAGAATAATAACTGAGACAAAGCTTTCCCTTAACTTATCTTATTTTATTTTATTATTTATTTTTCTATATTTTGGGGAAGGGTCTACATGGTGTCCAGGGTCTCACTACTACATCGGACTCCTAGCGATCCATCTATTTACAGGCTTCCAAGAGCTGGGACCACAGGTGTGTGCCACTGTGCCCAGTCTCAATTGCTGTCTCAGTTGCTCCATGCCAGACCCAGCCCCTGCCCCTGCCCATGCACCTGCTTACAGGTGCTTTAATCTGCTGAGCTATTTGGCCTATTATTATTATTATTATTATTATTATTATTATTATTATTATATTCCTCATCTCTTCAGTAAGTAGAGAGAGGAAAAGCAGCATTATACCTTTCTTATATAGACATTTTAGCATATATTGTTTAGCTTGCTATGCAGTGTACTTATTCTGTGGCTATTACTAAGCACCTAAATAAATTAATGAACACTATTAGAATTCCATAAAGATAGATACTTTGCAACAAAATTAATGACTACACAGTTTTAAATCACAGTACATATTTTAATTATACAGCTAGGGTTAGGTCATAAACAGATAATAGAAGTATTTCTCTGAGACTAATAATCAAGATTTTATGCTTTATTTGCCTTGAATTTTGAATGCAATTTGATGTATGTTAGAAAACTGGCCTAGTTTCCAAGCAAATTCAAGTAATTGAGTGATTTTACATATTTTGTAATATTTTTTGTTTCTTGTGATTTTCTAGCACTTGAACTTTCTGAACTCTCTAAAAGCCTTCACTCATCAGCAATCTTCTTGCAAAGTGTTATCATATCTTTGTATAGATCTCCCTTTGAAAACTGATGCAATACTAGCTTCTGAACTTTCCAATTATCATACAAAAATGAAATCCTTAATGTGTCCTGAGACATCGAGCAGCATGGCAGCCAGCCCATAATCTCAGTGTCCTTGAGGAAAATTCACAAACCATAATCAAAGTGAAGGCCATATAGTATAATTTTTTCCATTATTAAATTAAGTTTATCAAATAAATGTATGTTTTTCTGATGAACATGGAGGCACTAAAATCTTATGATTTGCCTTCTATCTCAGAAGCAAATCCCTCTATATTGTGTTAAAGAAAGTGACATAATGATTTGGATCTCATTTTCAGTGTTCCAACAGTTTTATATTAAACTAAATATATTTCAAATTAACTTAAGTACATTAAAATGTAAAGTACAAACCAATTTACATACACATAGTTGATGCCATGAATTCATGTTTCAACGGATAGTAGTAAAAATATGAGTAAAACTAATATAAGTACTTGTGCAATAGAATTTCTTCTCTGGAGATTTCATTTGTTTTGAACTAGAGTTAAGGCAGGTTTTTGATTGCAATTAGACTGTCTATGTTTACAAAAAAATGTACAGGTTGCATCTAAATAGACAGAAAGTAAATAGTTAGGTACAGGAGAGTGGTCTTTAGTCAATCGGTAGGTTATGGGCTGGCTGCCATGCTGCTCGATGTCTCAGGACACATTAAGGATTTCACTTTTGTATGATAATTGGAAAGTTTAGAAGCTAGTATTGCATCAGTTTTCAAAGGGAGATCTATACAAAGATATGATAACACTTTGCAAGAAGATTGCTGATGAGTGAAGACTTTTAGAGAGTTCGGAAAGTTCAAGTGCTAGAAAATCAAAAGAAACAAAAAATATTACAAAATATATAAAATCACTCAATTACTTGAACTTGCTTGGAAACTAGGCCAGTTTTCTAACATACATCAAATTCCATTCAAAATTCAAGGCAAAGAAATATAAAGTGGAAAACATACTATGAAGATTCTTGCTTACTTTTATGTTTTATGCTTTTTATTTTTATTTTTCTTTTTGTAGCATCGACTAACAATTTGAACACTGGAGTACTATTTATGATAGTAGACTTTAATTTTATAATTAAAATCTAAATATATTACCTGTAGTTTTATTCCCAGAAAAATATTTACACGAATGCTTTAATCATATTAGTGGTGTGTTTGTCTTCTTTTAACATAAATGTTATTTACTGTTACTATTTGTTGTCATAATTATTCATAATGTTATTATTTCTTAGTGGCAAACAAGGGAACCCCACACACTGAGAAAGCCGTATTTGTCATGTATTTTTTAAATTTATGTTTATCAATTTAACAAATCTTTACAGAATAGCTATTATGCATAAAAAATTAAAAAGGGGTGAAGAATTTCCTTTAAAGAGAATACAAAATGGAGTAGAAGTTCATATGTGTTTTAAGGGAAAATTATAATTAAAATTATTTAAAGCCATATAATATCTACTTTTAAGATTTAAAATTCTTCTAAGTAATCATATTCTTAATTGTCACATCTTATAATCTTTTGTGAAAATATTTGCATAAGCTTCTAATAACACTTAAAGTTCTCAACATTGCATAGTTGACAGGAATTACATACTTTTAATTCTAGCACAGGCACTGATATTTCATGAAAATGAGTTTAACATTCTAGTCATCAGCTGATAAAATTGGTGTCTACAAACAAGCCATTTGAATGTGAGAATGATACTATTTAGCCAGGCAAAATAATATTAGAACATTTGGGTTAAAAAAATGTTTTGACTTACTTGGAAATCAAATGGAAACTCATGTAGTAAGGTCATATTTAAGCAAAAAAAAAAACAAAAAATGAACAGGTAGACAGGGTTGGCCTCATAAAACTCCAGAAAAAGATCGTAGACTTTCTTTCAACTTTTATCATCTTATTATTGCAATACATGAAAATTAAAAAAAAAAAAACAAAAACAAAAACATAAACTTGATTTTTCATGGTTCTGGAGGATGGAAGTCAGAGTAACGAGACGGTAAGCTTCCTTCCTCCTTCATTCCAGCCTGTCTCGCCTTTCCCTTCCAGCAATGACTCGCTGGTCCTTGGCATTCACATGACTCTTTTGGCTGTGGAGCTGTAGATCCAAAACTCGCTTCTTCATGTAAATACCATTCCCACTGGATTAGGAGTGCTCATAACTTGTATATCAATTGTTTCCCTACACCCATGTTTTACAAGGTAGACTCTCCAGATGAAATTACTAGACAGTGGAAGAACCTTTGGGAAACAAGGTCTAGTGGAAGAGGAAGTCAGTCTGGGTGTGTCCTGAGGGGAACTGTCTTCGTCTGCTCATTCCTTTTCTTTCCTGGCCAACATACAAGCAGATTTACCCCTTCCCGTCTTTCTTTTGCATTTGCTTTATCTATGTAGAAGTTAAAAGAATTTCACAAGACTCCATAGAGTGTAAATGTACTATATTGTGAGATATTAGGCGTGCTAGACTGTTTTTTCTCTATTGAAATGAAAGGTGAAATTTTTCAACAAATTTCATAGAGAAAAGAAGGTAACTAAGATTAGCTGATTTTCTTGAAACTTCCTTCTCATTTCATTTCATCAATTTTAAAAGCTCATAATGCAAATATAATAAATTTTCTGTTAAATAGCTCAGTTAAGCCAAAATAAGATTTATAAATTTCATAAAGATAGCATTCTGACTTGCTGATTTCATGTGAAGTTCCAGCAGTATTGGAAAGTTTTTTATTCTTTTTAGTATTGGAATCATTTTAATTTACTTTTGTTACTGATTCTTTTAAGGACTCTTATCTCCGCTGTATAATATCTTCCACAAGCCTTCCAAAAGATCTATTAATCTGGCCCATGTGCAGAAAAACAGATGTGTAGTGGACAGACTGGGCAGCTAAGCCTCAGCTAGAAAATCACAGCTAAACAAGGACAGTTATTCCCTTGAAAGCCCTATTCCAGTGCATAATTCAGCTCCAACATCACAGCAAGCACTTTTCCTCTGTTGAGCACCCAGATTTCTGGATGGGACAGACGTTTTTTCTTCCTTCAGGTAGGCAGCCTAGTTTTGAAATATTCTCTAGTAAACTGGTCTTTGATTAAAAAAGTAATAAATTTTTGTATGAGAATTCCAGACTTTTTGTTAACTTAAGAACACTTTTTATTAGGGCTTCTAAGTGAAGAAAGCGCTACTGTGAGTCTGTGGGGGAAGATCTTTTGCTTAAAAATATGTCAAACCTCCTGCAGCGTGTTGTTCCGGTACCATCTGCTGATGGTCCAATAAAATTGTCCAAGGAAGAGTCTGTTTGGGGGGGGGGGCTGAAATCATATTAATTTTTGCTTAGTGTGAACTCAGGTTCTTACTTTAGGGAGTCTATACCATCTTAAAGGAATGATAAATACTGTGAAAGGGAAAGAAACTGCTTAGAAAGAAAGAAGAACTGGGGTGAGGGAAAAGAGAAAAAGTAAAGAAGGGAAAAAGAAATATATATATATATATATATATATATATATTATATAATATATTTGTATATTATATATATAATATACACACACACACACACACACACACACACACACGGGATAGCTCCAATAATTGCACTGCTGATTTCTGCTGCTGTATTGAAAGAAGCCATGCTTAAATGTTTTTCTTCTCTTTGTTTTTGACTAATTTTGCTCACATATATCTGGTAATTAGACAAATAATTGGAGGAAAATGAGATGTCATTTCATTTTCTGAAAGTCTGAATCATTTCTAAAGTTTTATTTTACTATTTTATATTCTCTGTTTTAGGGCAAGGTACTATTGATGGCACTCAGGACCTTGAGCTTGGCAGGCAAGCACTTATTCATTCTCTCTAAAAAAAATAAAAATGTACATTTTTTTTCCAAAATAAACAGTTCAAGTTTTTTTTAAAGAATATAAAAGTCTGATTTTTCACTTGGTCACAAAAGTTACAAGGACTCCAATATGATATTGCTGGGGAAATTTCAGGACTCCTCAAATGTAAGAAAATGTTTTAAAGATTATGACACACAATGTCTTCACAACTCGTAATACAATATTTAACCTATCTGTTATATGGCTCAAGAATTGAGCTTTTCTGAATTTTATTGCTATGCCTTAACCAAGCGTTTTAACCATTATAATTGAACACATTGGTAGCATTATTAGGTTTTCAACAACATTGAGTTGTTTTGTTCTTTTGCAAATTGGTTCTGCTGCTGAGTAACTTTCATACTTTTATTCATATGAATGAATGGTTTGTTCATTCATTATATCATTCATTATACCGCCCAGTAAAGATTTATAAGACCCAACACCTTTAACTGACATAAAAGCTTGACTTTCCTAACATATTTTTCAATTTCCTGAAGCCATTATTGAATCTTTCATTTGTTTTGCACAAATCACATACAAATAGGAACCTTGAATGATTGTCCCAAGAAAACCCAGAATAAAGACTTTCATTGTGACAACAACCATTCATTGGGCTTATCCTTATGAAATTACTAATACCATTGTCCTTTTCATCAAATAACCCAGAATTAATCATCTGCTAAGACATTGGATCTGCCCGTTGTTGTCATATCTCATATTCAAAAACCACAGTGTCAGACTCTCATATTGCTTGGCTTACAAGAAAGATAACAAAATTTAAAACAGAACAGTATAAACAGTTAACTTCTGACCTGAACAAATCTGATAATACAATGTTTGTATCAATAGCTAAATTTTAAGGGCGTTTACAAGTGCTGTGTTCTGAACTAATCCTTTCCCTGAATTTGCATCATTAGTAGCAGTGGATGAGTTCTTTCTGATTTTCCTAAGTCATTGAGAGGTTCCTAAAAGGGGTTGGCATGGAAGGTATGGGAGGAGAGTCAGATGTCACCAGCCTCCTGGCCACTGACTGTGGAACGGAACTCTAACAGTTACAGAATGTCTCGCCTATGTGTTCTCCTACATGAGGAAGGAGCACAACCCCAGGACCGCGGAGCCTCTGCCCACTGTCATAAGGGAATACAAAAGCCAGGTAATCAGGTTCTTGCAGTACACTGCTACAACTGCTAGGTTCTTGCAGAAAGAACAAAATATTTTTTTAAACAAATAGTATAATTATGAGTACATTAACGCATCTTACGTAATTCAGGAACTCGTAGTGGGAAACTCCAGTGCACAACTACATTGGTTTATATCACTCATTTTGGTACAGTGACATCTTGGTTTCTGAACAAAATTTAGTTTATGTAGGGGAAAAGGCCAGGGTTTTTGTCCCACAATGCCAAATTCTGAGGAACATTTTTGTTTGTAAACAGAATCCTTCATAAGCAGAAGTATTCCTGAACTGAGGTATCACTGTTTTGATATTAACAGCATTATATTTGTAATTATTGAAGTTAGCTCTAATGACTAATATGGAGATATATCATCTTAGTGCTTAAATATTGATAAAAGTCACAAAATTTTTAATATCTAAAATAATCCATTGTCTGAGTTGTCCAGCAACTGTCTATTTTCGTTTAGAGCAAAAACACATAAGTTTGTTATCACATTGACAATAACACTGAGAAAGGCCACAAATCAAGTTGGAAGAAGAAACAATAATTTCCAAGAGACAGCTTCATCAAGGTTTTTTCCACTTTTATGTCTGCTGTTCCTGAGTTTGAACAGCACTACCAGCAAGCATTCAGTAGCAGAACCTCCTTTATTATTTTTGTCATAAATTACTGTTTTTTCATCTTACACTTGGAAGGTTCTTCAGGCATTTTATGACATAAGATTTTATGAAATGCTATAGTGTACATATCATTACTACTAAATCTTATTTTACTGTCCTAGAAAAGTGAAACCACAAACTGCCACTAGATTAATCAAATCATGGCAACACTCCCTATTCAAGTGCAGCTGTGATTGAGCTGAAGACAGCAAAACTTCACAGTACAGGCACTATATTGGACATCGAGGCAGAATTTATTTATAGTTGGAGACCCCAAATGTCTAATCCCCACTAGTCATTGCGTCCATTATCAGCTAGTTTTCAAGGTCAGGGTGGTAGTTAATAATGTCCACAATCTTGGCAATATTCCTAAACACTGTCTGATAGTATATTTTGTAGATGTAATTAGATTGGAATACAATTACACACAATATAATCTGAACAATTAGTTAATGTCCTCAGTCTTAGAAAGCACTCTGATCTCCAGGATTCAGCCTTGGAAAGATAATTAAATTAAATGAAATTATATGGAGACCTAAATAGTTGTCTACAACTAATCAGAGTATATTAAATACTTCAGGTTAAGCACATCTCTCTGAACTTTGTATTTTCTGAGTTGCTAATGTTGAGCCAAATCTAGTATGGACCATGCTTTAGAATCATTGATTACATTGTCTCAGATAGACTGTACATAAGAATCCTGAGAGAAAATTAAAAGGAATGAACAAATAGACACATGATTACCGTGGAGGCCTTCAAACCAACATATCAAGCTCCCTAACGCTGAGGACCAACCGCAGATTTCGTAGAGCTCCACAAGTGATTATGAAACACAGAGAGAGTTGAAAAATCTTTCAACCAATAATGTAAACATTTAAATCCCATCTTTGTACAATTAGCAAATAAGCCATGTTCATGGCAATTTTGCCAAAGCCACTGGTAGCTATGATGACTCATTCATTCATTCAAGAGTTCATGCATGAAAATGTAATTAGATGACTATTGCACACATTATATTCCAGGAAATAGAAATGCGAGAATGAATTAGGCATGGCTCCAGTACTCAAGCATCTCACTGTGCACAGAAGCCAAGCACATTAAAAAATTATAATGAATATGATAAGTGCCACTAAGAAGTATTGCTAGACAAAAGACAAAGAAATCAGTGTGATAATTGCTGTACCACAAGAGTGCAGAGAAATTATATTTAAATGTGTTTAAATGTTATGGCAGAAAAGGTGATGTTAATTCTTGAAGTATGATTTCTGTATTTTAATTGCACGTATATGAAGGAGACAGGGAAACATCTTCAGAAGGAGCAGTACAAAAGCAAAGTCATAGAACAAGAGTTTGATACCACTGAATAAATAATACAGAATTATTTAGAAATTATACACAATAGCGCTGATGATGCAAGACCTTGCAATCATGAATAAGATTTTTAACTTTTTTGGCTGCTTCAGGGATTATAATAACCCAATAATCCGAATTCACGGGTACATAAGTAAAAGGAAATGAATTAAAACATAAATAAATGTTTAAAAGGAAGGTGAGAGACACACTGAAAGCTATCAGTTTCGAAGTTTTGCAGTCAAGATTAGGAAACGGGGGCCCGGTAGGATGGCTCAGTGGTCTAAAGCGCCTGCTTAGGAAAGCTTGGGCGGCTGCAGGGACCGCGGTTCGATCCCCGGCACCACACGTTGCGCCAGCCCTGCCCTCAGGACAGGCTGAGCCAGCCATAAAAATAAATAAACAAAACAAATAAAAGTTCTGAAACAAGAAAAAAAAAGATTAGGAAACAACAAACCATCATTGTTTTGAAAGTAGAAAATTAAGCCCATGACATAGCTCAGCAGACTAACTGCCTGCTTAGGAAAATACAGGGAACAGAGTTCAATTCCCCACCCCTGGGAGCACTGACTGGGCCAGTGAGTGTTGTGGCCCATGCTGTATATTATAGTTTTTTAAAAAAGTCAAGAGGGAAAATTTTGACTTCATGAGTTTCCATATACGAATATAATGATTTTTAGGTACTTAACAAATAGTGCAATGTAATAGTAAACAGTGGATTGCTTTGTTTTTAAAAATACTTCCCTATGAGCCTGTGGCATTGTTAATGAAATTAACACTGGGGAGGCTGAGACTGAACTATATAGTGAGAACCTGTACCTAGCAAGCATGTGAGAATGAAATAGAGAGAGGGGGAGAGAGAGAGAGAGAGAGAGAGAGAGAGAGAGAGAGGGAGAGAGAAACATCTAAGAGGTCATTTTAGAGCCACAAAAGCAGAAATTATGGTAAAACATAAAGAAGTATGATAAGTTGAGTACACGTAGATTTATGCACAATTTGTGACATGTCTTCTTGTTTCTCTCCTGTCTAAAGAAAAGTAAAAACTTCTTCAGCGCTTTGGGAATCACTTGGGGGACTTGGGAATGAAATCTGGGGCAAAATTTGGTTTTATTTTTATCAAATAAGTTCTGTCACACTGAGAAGTGTGGTGGGGGACAGGGACAGGATTGCTACTTTTCTCATAAATTGTTACAATTGCATTTAGGTCAAATTTGCTCCTCCAAAATTTCTAACTTTCTTTAGCCAGAGGGTGCAATTTAAAGTATTGAGTTTGGAAACCGATTATCCTCAATCAGATTCATTAATTTAGCATCTTCTTTGCAAGGGCAAAGTTCTTTGAAGTCATTAACAATGCAACAACCTCACAGAGTGGTGTTTTTAAAAATAAATCAATCTGCTGTACAATAGTACATTGCAATATTGTTAAGTATCTAACAATCATTATATTCATATACACAAACACATAAAATCAAAATTTGGGTTCTTGGCTTTTTAAAAACAGCAATTCAGAATAAGAGATTATTGTTTACCTTATGCTTACCCTGGGCAAACTTTTGAAAATATGTTGGCCAGATTGCTGATAGGAGACTCATCTTGGCTTTCTCACACTGGCAAAGAAAACTGAACCTTGGCCTTTCTTTAACTTTATATATTTATATTATGGCCTTCTCAGCATGCCCTGGGCGCGAGGCTAGAACAGCAGGTGGCTCTGGGGATCCAACTATGGTCCCTGCAGTTGCCTACAATTGCCTAAGCAATATTTATGGACAGTAAATTTTCAAACAGAGAACAGTAAAGGTGAGGTGAAAAATTAAAATGATCACAACTGTAGAATTTCCAACACACTTGGACTTTCCAATGACTTTCAAATATTATTTTGTTATACGACATACATTTTAAAATTCTCAATTATTGTAACAGTTTCTGTATGCATCTTTTTCACAGTTCATAAGTAATATAGGCTGCACAAATTCAGCAAATCTCAGTGAATATTCATGAGAATAATGAGTGTTTTATATTGTTGTCTACATATAATCGTGAGTAAAAAGGGGGATTTTTCAAAATTCTTCTGAGTTAGAACAACAAATGACTCTATTAGCAGTGAATTATGATGCCCCAGTTTGTTAGTGAGCTGTGAATTGCAAGCTACTACTGTCTAATGACTTCTCTTTTCACCTAGAAAACTCACTTTCAAGGTACTGTTTCCTTTGTTCTTTAATTGTTCTCACTCTGCTGAAATATTTATTAGATTAGTCACAATTAGTAACCCTGATCACTATAAAACTATAACCTCTAATAATTTAAATATTCATACATCACCTATATGTAATATAACATCTATAGATGTACACGAATTTTCTAAAAACACAAGAATTTAATGCCCCTGAGATATTGTTACATGAATTCTGCTAATGCTATGATTTTCTTTCATTGTAACAGATCTGAGTTACTCAAAGATAATTCAGAAATCATAGGGTTAAATTCCCACTTTTATTAAAATACTGCCCTATGGCATTGCTTACGTTCTCAGTATAAATGATTTAATATTGTAAGTGGAAAGTCAGAGATTGAGATTTTCAGATTAATAAAATTCCTGATATTGCAAAAGAGTAACAGGAAGACGTGCATTTATAATTTGAAGTGATTATGGAAGAAATTTAATGGTAAAGCTTATATAAATTGTCAGTACACATGTTGGTATATCCTACATGAAACTCCTTTTTAGGGTGTGTCTTCATGTGAGATTCTTTGCTCAGATCGTCTGTGACACACAGCAGGTCAACATATTGCAATGGAGCTCTAATTTAAAAAGTCAAGTTCTTCAGATGCTGGTGGGTTCTTGTTTCAGGCAAGAATGTCAATGTGTAACAATTCACAACTTTTCTACTAAGTCCTGCCTACACAAAGCATTTTGACTTCAACTTGTTTCAGAAAAGGAAGGAATATGGAAAAAGTATAAAAATCAAAGCTGATAAGCTTGAAAATAAAATAATTTCTTAATAAGGGAAATACATGGCTCTGAAATAACTATCAAAGGCATAGAAACTGGATTGGAAATGTTTTTGAGAAATCATTTTGGTGTAATAAATAGGATTAGTGCTCCTTGACAGATTCAATAAGTAAAGTGAAATTTCATTTAAATTATTTTTGTCTTTTGAACAGTGGAAAACATACACATTTTAAAACTTCTAAACAGCTCAGTGATTTTTTTTTTAAATATACAACTTATGGAATAAAAATGTGCTTTAGTTACCAAATCTCTGATGTAAAATATTTTTAATAACGTGAAAAGATACTTCTTCAATGATATGAGAGAGCCCAATAAGTCATGCAAAAATACTTAGCTATTTGAGTTACACATTTGGAGTAGCTATGAGAAACTGTGTGTACCAGCTGGAAAATTGAAACTACACATTTCATAATACATATTTACTAAGTTGTGGCTCATAAAAACTATTCTGTTGGAAATAAAAGTGACAAACTTAGCTGCCTTTTCCAGATCTTCAGGACTCTTAGTTTATTCAAATTTCAGTATAGTAAGAATTTATCAGTGTCAGCACTGACTGGGTAATTCAGAGTTCTTCTTGACAGCCTCGTCAAACCAGTGCCACACATCCACCAGAGTTTAGTAATAGATCTATTGCTGCAGGCGACTTGGCAGTGAGTGACTTGATACCGTTTTCATAGAAATCACATTGTCATGGACCAGGGAAAATTATTTTCAATCATGATTAGAATTTGGCGTGGTCAGCTACGCCCTTTCTATAATGTAGACTGGCAGTGTTGCCACCACAAGCTGCTTCTGGACCTGAAGTTTCTGGAACTTACCTTTCTGCAGACAACTGGTTCACTGCGTAGACTGCATTGAAGCAAAGTGAATGGGTTTGTAATTTTGCAATACACGTCATTAACTAGAGCAGCAGTGTACATTTTTCCCAATAGCTAGACAGGCTGCTGACAGGTATTCATACACTCGAATTGAAATTTCAGAAGAGACTAACTGGGTATGCAGGACACATTAACCATGCTGGGCTTAACCACTACTCTCGCCTCCCTCAGTTCTTTATATTAATAAAATTAATCAAAGTTGAAGCAAAAAGTAGGAAACTCTGATAGGCAGGAGACAAATAGTGAGGCTCAAAACCAAACTCAGAAGCAGAATTTTGGACATAAAATCTCAGCAAAGATATCAAGGTAGGTAAGAATAGCAAAATGTCCATTCAGAGGTTTTAAAAGAGGTGAATTTGTGATGATTACCACCGTACATGGAGATCTCCAGGTGGTCTAGCTCTGGTTCTGTGCCAGCAAGGACATAAGGACTGTCCCTGGAGGACATGATCTCTCTGATAAGTTAGGACCCTCAACCTAGTTAAGACCCTCACCCTTACTCCAATGTTCCATGTCCTTTTGGCCCTTGAGTCAGGGCCAAAACCATAGAACAGGGCTTCTCAACTGAGCAGGGCAGAAAACTGCAGAACTTCTCTTTTGTTAACATCGGAAGTCCCAAACGTAACAGATAGCCCTGCCAAGATTAGGACTCCCTTGGTTGTGCCAGCTCACAAACACCCTCCGCACAAAACACCTTTAAAAGCCCTGTGTGTTGTCCTGTTCTCTGCTGTCTTGGTCTTCCAGACAGCCTGCCTGCTTACTCTTACTTCTAATAAATCTTCTCACATCAGAATGCCTGTTCTGGTCGATGGTGTGAGTTTGCACCTAACACTCTTCAGGTATCATAAGCCCTTGTTTTCCAGAAGAACATGGAAATTTCTAGTCACTATATTAAAACTGTTGAGCATGGTGGGCCTACCCATACATAATATAAAAATATTACTAAGAAACGAAGAAAGAATAGGGCACACTTCCAGAATCAGAATGCAAACTAAAGATCTCAAGTTTTAAATTAAATTATTCAGTCACTGACAATATCAGGATGACAATTGTGTGTACGTGTGTGTGTGTGTGTGTGTGTGAGAGAGAGAGAGACTATTTCAGCATTTTTACTTATATCTTTCTTTTCCTATAATTTCTTTCCTGCTACTTTCTAACAACATCTATCCATTTTAAAGCTGTGGTTTGAGACGAGGGCTGAGACTGCGCATGCCTGTAATCTCTGCATTTGGGAGGCTGAAAATAGCAGGATAAGCATGAGTCTGATCTGTGTAGTGAGATCTTATAAACCTTGTACTAAATACACACAAAAAATGAATAAAATAACATAAAAATAAAGCTACAGCCTAAGGATAAATATGTATAATTTTATAATTGAATGCGCTCCATGATGTCTTTGGATAAACTTCCTATCTAAATCACATAAAACACACACACACACACACACACACACACACACACACATATATATATATATATATATATATATATATACTAGGGATTTAGGGTTGTATTGTTTTTTCTTCCATGAGACGATTTAACAGACAGGATTCAGTGAAGGCATTTTCCTGTCATCTCATCAGTCAGAGCCCAATGAAGAGCAAAGTCTGCCATAAATCAGAGAGGGTTATTAACATAAACAGGGGACTGGAATAATGGGAGTTTGGCTAGTAAGGGGGAAAGAGAATGATAAAAACAGCGAGAACAGCAGAGGTAAGGAACAACCAGTGTCTTCAAGGCTGAGACAGCTCATCCAAGCAACAGAGGCTGCCTCCACCCAGGGTGTATATTAAATAGCCACAAATAACTAATGGTTGCTAATGTGTTACGTTGACAGAACTCTGTTCTTTGAGGTACCGCTGAGGCCACATACCAGCAGTCCTATGGCTGGGAACTTGCAGAAGCGCTGCGTGGGTGTTCGAGAGAACTGCTCAGGGGGGAGTGAGGCTTTGTGCACTACCATGTGTTTCTCCATCATGCAGGCGTGCTGTGGGATCATACTAGAAATAGAAACCTCTTCCACTTCCAGCATCTTCTTCTGAGTGTGAAATTTTGCAAGCTGATAAAGAAAAGGAATTATAAAGCCTGATTCAGTATGACAAAATAGTCATTAGAAGGTAGACTTAGAACTCAGAAGCAGTAAATAAAATACTTAGCTGGTCTAATCAATAAGTGTCCATGAACCATAACTCAATAACCAGTAGCTTTTCCTTGACATGCATGTTTCTTTCTACTCTTTATTTCAAACTGACTGGCCTCTGTGTCTAAGTGTCTCATACTGCACTGAGCACATGCTGCTATCTGAACATACAATTTAATAGCATTTTGTGGTATTTTAACATGATATAGTTTTGCCTTTATATAATTTTGATATCCACATGGTCTGTGTTCACATTTGAGATTCTTCTAAATTGCTCAGCACTTCTATTCATTTTCTCAAACATGCATCTTTAAGAGAACTTGGACAAAGGAAGTTAATTTTGTTTAGGTAAAAACTGTAAGGGATGAGAAAGTTCATAACAAAAAAAAATTATAGGGCTTACAAATTGACTCATTGTTTTTCATGAGATTCCTAGCTCTGGTACAGTATCTACGGTTCAACAGAAGAAAGTAATTAGTTTACACTCAAAACCACAGAGGGATATTGCACGAAATCTGATTGAGATTAAAAACCATATTTATTCTATGTGATGTGTCAGATCCTATGGGACCATGAAGACTAGGCTAGGTCTGAATTTTGGTGTGATCTCGAAGAAAGGAAGTTCCTCATTAGCCAGAACAGTGGAGCAGTGCACGGTCTTATAAAACTTCAAAAGCTCATGTCCTATACCATAAAATGTCTGTTTCATGATATACTATAATATCCTCTAAATACTACAATTTTCCTTTCTCACTGTTGTTTTATGTATAGAAATTTGAACTCTTCAGCCAAGAGTTAGAAGATATTACTCAAAATTATTCAAAATCTTATGACTGGAGAGATAGCTCAGCAGCCTAAAGCGCCTGCTTAGGGACCACATACCATGCCAGCCACATCTCCCATGGGTGTGACCCAGTTATTCAATTCATACAAAGAAATGAGAAACACAAGAGATTTGAACTCACTTGAAAGTTCTGAAATTGAATAGTTTAGTAAATTACATGTTTAAAAATCCCAAATACTCAACAGCAAATGAATTTTTTAGTTAAAAATACATGTGTGGAGTCAAGATGTAATACATTGAGATACAAAGAGTATGAGCAACTGAAGAATTCAGTCAGATTTATTATGGCAATCCCTACTTTCTGCTTTGATTAATATTTAGGGTCACAGAAGGTGCAAGCTGTGGCGATTATGCTGAATTTGGCTCTTTCATGTCAAATACTGGAGAGAGAGAGAGAGAGAGCGAGAGAGACAGACAGACAGACTGACAGACAGACAGAGACAAAGACAGACAGAGAGACAGAGAGACAAAGAGAACTAGAAATATGAGCAGCATAACGAGACCTCAAGGGAAGAAATTCCGTTGTCTCTTTTACATTTATTTCATTTGAAGCATATTGTGGTGCATAGCACAACCCATATGTATTCTTAGTAACAGTGCAAATCTTTAAAAACTCACAGCTTCTCCATAATTTATAAGCTAAACTTTCCTTTATTTAATTTTTTAAAGCTGAGAAAGTAGCTACATCCCAGATACATCTTGCATAGCATATTTTCTCTAACTATGATTGGTTGTAAACAAGCAAACAAACAAACAAAAAAAAACCAGTATGGAATTTTCAAATAAATTAGAATTCACTTTAAGCTCTTATAGGAATTAAAATAATTTAATAGAAGCTAAACCCATCATCAGAAAAGGTTATGATCCAGAATTTTAAGTATGTCAGTAGTTTAAGATGAACAAATCACATTTCTACAGATCTAAATGTCTCATGCAATGTAAAGGAAGAAGAAGAAGAAGAAGAAGAAGAAGAAGAAGAAGAAGAAGAAGAAGAAGAAGAAGAAGAAGAAGAAGAAGAAGAAGAAGAAGAAGAAG
>PVJA010021687.1:0-12200 GCA_004027025.1 Myocastor coypus
GTGATCTTCCATTTCCTGCCTCCCAAATGCTGGGATTACAGGCATGCACCACCACGCCCATACTCCATCACCAGTTCAGTGTGCCTGGGAGCAGAGCCAGCATGGCAGGCAGGGCCAGAACTAAACCCTGGCCCCTGTGCTTCTCTAAGCAAGCCTTTAGTCCATTGAGCTATACCACCAGCCTTCACACTATATAATTCTAACCAAATTACATTACATAAGAAACAAATCTATGGGACTAGTGAGATGGCTCAGTGGTCTAAAGCACCTGCTTAGACAAGCTTAGGCAACTACAGGAACTGCGGTTAGATCCCTGGCACCACATGCTGCGCCAGCCCCACCCCCAGGGCAGGCTGAGCCAGCCATTAAAAAAGAGAAGAAACAAAACTATAGAACCTGTAAAAAAAAAAAAAAATCAGGTTATGTTAGGAATTTGGAAAAAAGGAAACGTAAAGGGATATAAGATGTAGCACAGGGAACTTTAAAGGAGTAAAAATCTTGCTTTATAATATTATAATGTTCAATACATGGCCTTCTACATTTGTCAAAGCCCACAGAATAGTCAACAAAGAGAAAAAATCTTAATGTAAACCAGAGACCTAGTTCACAGTAATACACCAGTACTGTTTCATGAATTATGCCCATGGTACCACACTAATGCAAATTATTAATAATAATAACTGTGGAGGGGCTACATTGCAGACATTTAAGAACTCTTATCTTTCATGTATCTAAATTTCAGCTTGCAATAAAAAAGGGTATGAATAAATATAAAAAGTTATACTAAAGATTGTTCCTAATATTTATTTGGAAACCTCAGAGTCATGAGATTCTTCAAGTTTGTAGGATCTGAAAATCATTGCTGTTAATTGTGCCTAAGAATGGAATGTACACTACTACACTTAGTGACCATCTTGTTTAAACAATTTAATCAACAAATCTTTAAGATACCTATTGTACAATACTGAGAAAATATAACACATAATAACAAATGACTCAAAATTACAGGTAACAAAAGTTATAGACAGCTAAATTGAAAAACACACATACATTCTAGTATAAACAGATTGGCACAGACATATAAATCCAAACCACATTTGATGCCTAGGCTTAAATAGAGAAAAAAGCAAACGTCCTTTAACTCAGAGCTACCTGCACTAACAGAAGTGTTTGAGAATTTTGGTACTGATCTTTCTTGTCTATTTTCATTACTCTGAGAAAAGTTCATTGACTTCATAAACAAAGAAATTACCAAAGATAGTAATTCTGGTCCGAGAATAACAACTGGGATTGAATCCCTCAGAAGGTTTTAATTTAAAGAATAATTCTCCATAGCATTTCCAAATTTTTTTTAATTGGAAGCAGCTTTTATAATCAATATTCTCAGATGGTATTCATATTTAGTATGAATCTCAGAGATGTGATATTGTCTGCAATATCATGCAGGCATATATATCTCAGATCCCCAAGAGACAACGTAGTTGAGAATATGTGACACACAAAGACCATTTCAGTATGATTCTCACTTCCTGAATATCTTATGAACACATTAAAATGCACATTCTAAGATTAATCCCTGAAATGCTAATTCATTAGGTCTGGGAAAGAATCTGATCACCTCCCTGGTAATTTCAATGCCTGGAAAACCAGCTTTGAGAACACAGGTATAGATGGATGAAGATCGGAATCTTCTTAGTTTTGAGTTAAATTATTTTCTGTATGCTGGAAGAAACAAATTGAAATAAAACTACACTATCCTACTTGGAAATCAATAAAAATCCTAGGGGCCAGTACGGATAGAAGAAGCCTAGGCACTGGCTGATGTTCTAATCCGGTGGCCCTCTTTATTCTCCCCTAGACTGATGTCACCTTCCCACATCCAGAGCCAGCCCAGCAAGAATGAGATTTAAGGAGAACCAAGATAATTTCTCCTGATCTAACAGTGTTCACAAACACATCATTTAAAACAACTTCTGTACAATTTGAAAAACTCCTGTTCCTCTGTTCTCATTGGGCATTGCATCGCTTCTATCAAAAAACAAAAGCAACTAAAACAGTGCATATTAGTACTGCCTATTTTTGCACTCCCTTTGTAAGCAATCTCTGCAGGTCATTGATCTTGTAGAGCTGACTTTCATGTGGAGGCTTTGCAGGCCTCCTGTGATGGTTTGAGTTGAGAATATCCCTCAAGAAATCTGTGTTCTCACAAGTGGGGGCTCTGGAAGGTGATGGGTCCGTGGGGTGCTACACTCATTGGTGGGCTGATCTAGTGAGGACTCATCATCACTCAGCATGCTAGTAGGAGAGAGGCATAGCTCTGGCCTCTTATTACTCTAAGAAAATCTGTTTACTGAGTGCCTGACCTCAAAAGAGCATGCCTACTCTCTTTGCTCTGTGCTTCCCGGCTGCTGTAATGTCCTAGCTTGCCTCTATGCCAGGCACCTGCACATGTCTGCATTCACACCTGTGGACATCAAGATGAAATTCTGAAACTGTGAGACCAAGTATATTTCTCCACCATTAAGTCACGGGTGTCAAGCAGAGTGGCCCAGCATCAAGAATGCAACTAAGACACCACAGGCTATATTCTTAGGTAGTCCAGTCATCACTTAGCAGGCAAAATGATATGGTGATGATGTTTCTATTCTTTGCCGTCCCACAAGCTCCATGCATTTCCTCTCTTGCAGCAGGTGTGTACAGTCAAGATTCTGTATTTGAAAAATGCTGTTGGTCTTAAGAACCTTTGAAAATATAGAAGGCCATGAACTTCACTTCTGTTTAGCTTTGTGGCTAGGATGCTCAACGTATGACCCATGCCTTGAACAGTGGCAGTAGGATTTCTCTCTTTTTTTGATAATGTTCATCCTCTCAGGGAATATTATTTAATGTTAGCAATTTCCACAAATAGAGAAATTGAGGCCAAGGATTCACATGATTTTGTCCTGCTTCACTGTTGTCCTAATACAAGCAAATTATTTTTCAGTGACAATATTTGTTCATGAGGCAACAATCACTAAAAGAATATTCTAGTCTCTATAGAGCCACACAGGGCAGCCTCTACGCTTTTCTCATTTTACTTAGGGCAGCTCATAATAGTCAGTCAACAAAATGTCTGCCAGGGGGCAGCAGAACGTAATGCTTTCATCCCCAAGGGAATCTCGAGGGTTTTTATGAAAGTGACTGGCATCCTATGATGATTAATTTGAAGTTAAAAACCTCATAATAATCCTGTTACACTACATTTACAAGCAACACTTTGAGGAACCTTATTTATGTTAAGGACTTGCATAAAGTAAAACAACATATTCTGACATTAAAAAAAAAAATAAGAACAACCTTATTAAGGTGAAGATGCTTAAATCCTTTTCTTCTTTATCCTGTCCTTTGTAACTCCCCCAAGTTTCCTTGCTCTCTGGAACCATTTGTGGACAGTCAAATTGCTTTTTATGAGCAACTTAAGATAGTTTCAAAATTTAAGACTTCTTGGCTATGTTCTTTAAAAATGTGACTCATCTTGAAAGACGTTAGAAATTGCTATTTTTGTTGCTTATGACAGAAAAATATACTGCCATAATAAGTTGTCTCCTGGCATAGTTATTTCTAAAATTGGTTTTAAGTACAGATGAACGGTGGTAGCTCACTGCAACATGATAGCTTCCAGGGAGGAGGGAGGCGCTGAGGCCAAGAGGAGCCGCACTAAACCCCACCTAAATCTTATCTGTCCAAGTAATATTTCTTCAGAAGTCCTGGCTTCTGTTAAGCTGTGCTTTTAAGAGGCTGCATTGCCTGCCTATGCATGGTCTTTTATATAGTTCCTCTTTAGAAGGGACTACAGGGTAATCTTTGGGAAATTCCAAAGCTCAGAACTGGTATCCTAATTTCACACAGTGAAACTTCAGACTTATCTCTTTGTAAGTAATTTGTTTTGATCTGCTGAAAAGTACTATTTATTTTGTTAACAAGGTTATACTGTAAGATCTTTTAAAACACTGGTTTCTAGGGATTTCTAGTTAAAGATTGTTTTTAAAAATGCAATCCCTAAAAGCCGTAAAACCACAGGGACTAAAAGAATGAGAGTAAAATTAACCAACAGAGAATTCTGAAAGCTAGAAAGCAGATGGATCTGGTTAGATGCTTAAAAAACCCATGAAAGATGAATCTTGAGCTTCAGTGGTAAAAGCTGAACAACAATATAACCAAACTATAAAGTTTTCAAGTGGTTCCTCTGCTGACAGCTGTGAGGCAATGGTATGACCGAAAAGCAGGAAATGATTAAAATGAGATGTTAAAGAACAGCTAGATTCTTGGAGCTTATCCTAGCAGTGCACAGCTAGGAGACTGCTCCTGCCCACACTCCACACCCCTGAGAAATGGAAATTTATTCATTAGAGAGCAGAAAAAAATCAAGTTCTATGGTCCAGGAATACACCTTTAATCTGCTGTCCTACTAACACACGCACATGCATGCATACAGGCATGCACGCACCCACACACACATGGCTTCAAATGTAGTATAGAATGATCCACTATGTTATCGTCATTCTAAGGATCATCTGAGCTTGGTCAGGAAGTTCTGTGGGACAATCCAATGCAGCTCCAGTCCAATGCTGGCTGATAGGGCCTAAGGCTCCATAGACTTTAGTAGAATAGGTACCCACAAAGGTTTTCTCATCATGAGAGCCTGATTCTCAACTGGCATGGCTGGACTCCCCACAGAAGCATTACTGTCTCCACACAGCCTCTTGATAACCTTGGCATAGTTGAAATTCTCGCCTTGATGTTTGTTTCTTCTTAATTAAACATTTCAAAACATCCAAGCTGAAGTTACAAAGGGCCAATGATATAGAGTTGAAAGTCACAGCATCACATTTGCCATATTGTATTGTTTATGTTGTGCCAGCCTTGCCCCTGGGGTATGCTGAGACTGTGACTGAGACTGGGCATGGTGGCGCACCCGTAATCCCAGCTCTTCGAGAGGCTGAACACAGGCAGATCACTATGAGCTGTGTCTATATAGTGAGACCCTGTAGATGCTTCCTGAAAAAAAAAAAAAAAGTATTTTTTACTGGACACCAGGGCCATTTCTAAAGAGCTGACTACCACAAGAAAAAATTAGGGAGAGCTGAAAACTATAAAATGGAAAATAACAAAACTAAATTATATATTATACCAGGCTATTGGGCTTTAATTCTCAACATAAGAAACCTGAAAATTTTTCTTTTAAGATAGCAGTATACAAACATTAGTGTCTCCACAGAAATGGTTCCACTGAAGAACTCACAAAAATCATTCAAGGTTGCAGTTCACCAATTAACTAGTTATGAGTATACATCAAATGCATCAGTTTAGTATATTGTGTCCTGCTCTTAAGATACATTCATTGATCTGAAAGTAGACAAAGAAATTAAAAAGAAATAAATAATCTATGATGATTGAATACAACATGAAATAATATCATTAAAATCACCAGAGAGAAAAGTAAATATGTTATCACGTAAAGAGAAAGCCAGGGGAGTATAAAATATAATATATTTAGAATAAGCATTTGCCTAGGAAGTTCAAGGGTCTGAGATCAATCCCCAGTTCCACTAAAATATATATATATATATATATATATATATATATATATATATATATATATATACATATATTCAAAAATTTAAAAGAGTTCTTGGAAATTAGTCACACAGACACATACAGCATGTGGACAGAAGGGACAATGTGGTATGTAGATGAAAAATGAAAAAAAATTATGGAAAGTGAAGATGTTAAAGTAAAAAAAATAAAAGGAACAGAAAAATTAACAAAATTCTTAACTTGTTTCATAAGTTGCAGTATTCTGGTTACAGGCATTATAAAGAGAAGAACAAAAACAAGGTAGGAAATTTTCACAGAGGCAATTTTCAAAGACATTTCCCCAAAAATAAGAGAATGCAGTGATTGGTTCCAAGGAGCTTTTACATATTGAACCACATTTCTCCAACACATTGAAGATCTAACTCCCAGTATCTCAGAACTGAATATAATTTGAAATATGGTTTTTCAGATATAACCAAGTGAAGGTGAGGCACAAGTTCCAATAGGCCAACAGGATGCTGTCCTTACACAAAAGCAAAATTTGAACCCACAAATTACCACACCAAGAAAGGCCATGTGAGTATGGAGGCACAGATGGATGAAGCCACCAAATGCCAAAGACTGCCAAGAATCCAGACCTGGCCTATGGAGAGGGGATAGCTTCTCTTTCACATCCTTAAAAGAAACTCGCTGGTTGCTCTTTGTACCACTTTGAGATGATACATTTCTGCTGTCTAAACCATTTTGTTTGACACAGAGTTCTACAAATTTGTACAGGGCTTCCTCAAGGAGCCAGTAATGTGTGGCACATAGATTCAAACCTAAGCACAATATCAGTGGAATTACAGAGACTTCAGGGAGCATAGCAAGAACATCATGAATGTTTTTGGAGAGGTGGGCGCAGGAGCATTGGTTTTTCCATAAATGTTCAACAATCAAAATTTAAATAACCACAATAGGAATAGAAGTCACTGCAGAAACGTCATCAAAATTTTGGGGTGACAAGTGATTTCTAACCTAAAATTCCTAATCTGCTAAGTTACCAAATAAATTTTGAGGTGGAGCATAGCCATGAAATTCCAAATATTTTATTTCTTAAGCAGCTTATTGCTGGCATGGTGCATCACCATAAAGACACAAGCAAAGAAGAGGAGGACATGACTCGGGAAACAGAATCCAGCATAAGAAAAGCACGGTGTTCCGAAGATTTGGCAGGCTTCTTCAAGACAAAAGCTGTGCAAGAGGCCTAGGGCTACCAGTGCAGGCCAGGACTTGTGCAAAGTAGGAGGACAGGGAAAGGAGGGAAGAGACAGGAAAGGCGGTGGAGGAGGAGGTATTACGAACAATGAGAGAAATAGAAGGTCTGATTGGTTTGAAAATTTTTGACAAAGGTTAGTGGGTGAAGAGTCATTTTTGAGCCGGGCGTGGTGGCTCACGCCTGTAATCCCAGCACTTGGGAGGCTGAGGCAGGAGGATCGGTGTGAGTTCAAGAGTTCAAGACCAGCCTGGGCTACAAAAGTGAGCTCAAGGCCAGTCTGAACTGCATAGCTAGACCCTGTCTCAAAAAGACAAAAAAAAAAAGAATCATTTTTGAGGAGCCCGGCAGGATGGCTCAGCGGTCTAAAGCGCCTGCTTAGGCGGCTGCAGGGACAGCGGTTCAATCCCCCGCACCACATGCTGTGCCAGCCCTGACCTCAGGGCAGGCTGAGCCGGCCATAAAATTAAATAAATAAACAAACAAAGTTCTGAAACAAGCAAAAATAAAATAAAATGAAAAATAAATTCTTAAAAAAAATCATTTTTGAAGAAAACTTTAAGGGGTTAAGGAAATGTGTTAAGTTGAAATTCCATCGAACAACATTCATACGTAGTAATTTCATAGTGATAGTACATTAGCACTGAACATTAATTGAAACATTACTACTACAGAGCATTAAGGAGAATTTTGATTATGTGGGATGTTCTGTAGAAGTAAAGATGTACAAAATGTTCACTTTTGTAGTGGAAAGCAATAGTTAATGCCTAACAGTAAGAAAGCAATAACATAAATGTAAAAATAATATATATGAGTGCAAAATAACTCCTTCCAAAGAGTAGGGATCCAGACGAAGGGCAAATGCTGGTATTTGTTTTAAATCTCAGTCTTTGTAAAACTGCGCTGCTATTTGCATATCACTCATACAGACATTTTTAACAAATGAAAAATTGCTAAGAGAATTCCTTCTGATTCATGGTATATTTTCATTCTGGGAATAAATAAATGCCCGTTTGCTCCGGGTTGATGTGCCTGTAAGTGTGCAGGGGAAGTGCAGATTATCCTCTAAGAAATGCAAGTCTGGCGTAGGGCCTGATGCCAGAATTTACCACAAGCTCCTCCCAGTGCCAACTCAGCCGGTTCCCTGGCCACATTTTGAACAGCAAAGTTCTACAACAGCATGCTCAACTCAAGCTGCACACATGCCAAGCTTGTTTAAACGTACGACTAGGAGCTATTATGTTCCTCCAGTGACTCCTCCATAGCTTCTAGCCTAGAGTTCAAACTCCCAGGATGACACTTATGAGTTCTCACTACCACTACCTCATTTCATTCAACAGTTCCAACCACCGACATCACCCAAGCAAGTCCCAAATGCTTGAGCAGAAGTTGACTCCAATGTGCTGTCTCCTGGGTTATTTATTTTTTTGTAGCAGCCTGAAACATGTTAACTCTAAAGCCAGCTAGGACAAGACTCAGATTTTTATAGATTCAATTTTTTAAAAATAGCTCAAAGCAGCATATTTTTAGCAAGTTGCAGGCTATTTTGCATAGCACCCCCACCGTCACGACCAACGCAAAACCTCTGGTTGAGAGAGGTCCTGAGTCACAAAGACTTCCAGCTGTTGCTATCTCTTGGAGGTCGCTGACCCCAATAATCCACATGATGCTACTGAGCTGAAATCACCTAAATGTGTATGTCTTCTACGAAAATTCTCGATCTGTCTATTCCCTGGAGTTTCTTACTCTCTCCTCTTATGACTAGCAACTCTGCCACAGTCTTTGGGCGGATTCTACCTAGGAGGACTCCCAGCGCATACAAATGTGTGCCTATGCCAGTTCACAGTCTTGGCTTTTTCCTGATCAGCCTCCAAAGCTCCTAACCTGGACACCTTACAATGTGTCCTGCTTTTGATTAGCTAACTCCTATTTACCCATTAAGGCTCATTTTAACTGCCAAGTCCTACAAAAAGCCTTTCTTATCCCACACAGGTTTTTGCAATAACTTTTCCTGGAAGAACTTATTTTGATCTTGGCCAGTTTCTAAAATGCCACGAAGAAAATCTTTTCTCTCCCTAAATAAATGGAATTTGAGTTTTCATTCACACAAAGAAATGAAATCTTTATTGAACACATGCTATGAAACTATGGATTGGGTTTTCAAAGGTAAGAAGATAACATAATCTTATCTGCACTCTTGTGTAACCCAGTCTCCTGAAGAAAGAAAGCATTTGTTAGCCACACAAATAAGTGTAAGTGCCATTAGGATGACTATTCTAGGAGATGGCACTTGCAGGAGACTGCAGCCCAAAATTTAGGCCATTAGTGCAGGATATAAAAACAGCCAAATTTTTAAAATTTCATCCTCTCCAAGTTGGTACACTTTGGATTGTTTCTTTCTCTGCAGACTATGCCTTTGGGCTTCCTAAATTCATTATTTCTGTGTTTTGCAGTAAGAACTCTGCACCTTTTGGTTTGTTCTATGTGTTGGCCTGAACCCTGATGGACTTCCCAGGAGGACTCTCGGCACTGCTCCAAGTGTTCTGTTGGCCAGACTCCATACAGACACGGTTGCCAGCTGTCTGGCACATAATCCAAGGAAGACCATGAGGGTTATAGTCACAGATTACTTGTGAATTTGATTAAGTTTAGATAAGAAAATGAAAATAATGCTGGGGACTTAACTCAGCGGCACAGTGTTTCCTGGCAAGCTTTCCCGGTGTTCATCTCCCAAAAGTGAAAGCCAAATCACCTGAGGTTATGTTGTATGATGAGAGGAAAATGTACATTAGCTGCTGCTTGGCTCACAAACCTTTGCCAGGCATCACCTGGCTTTCTGGGTATTTGCTTTTCCTACAGATTTCCAGAACCATTAGTTAGTAAACTACCTGTGGTATCCAGCAGACAGAGTCGAGAGCTTTGGTGCACAATACAGTTAATTACTGAAACTTACGTATTAGCGACAAGAAGCCCCTGCACCAAGTTGGCATCTCCATTTCCCTGACGTTGGCAGAGGAAAGCTCTGCTTCTCTCCTCAGTGGCTGAGGTCTCTCAGTTCCTTCCTCCCATCTGCTTGTTCTCTCAGACTTCTTTTTTTCTCTTCCACAGCTCCAAGTCTTTGAAAGAGAAGAAAAACCTGCTCCTCAAGGAAGACTGTGAATAGCTTCATGCAGCACATCAGTAGCTCACAACTTCTGTCTCTGAGATTTATAGTTCTTAGAGCTATTTCTGAGGTGGGTGATCACACCTCACAAATGGAATAGGCTTGGAAAAATGCCTCTTGGAGTAACAGAAAACTCCAAGATGTAGGGCGGGTGCCCTGGGAGAAATGGAGCCTGACACAGAATGAAAGTTCATCACACATGTATGCTCCTTTTATTTACATAGCTAAAAGAGTACCTACCAATTACATGTCTTGTATTTTTATGTATTACTAGCTTATAAACATTGTATCAAGGCATAAAGTATTATTCAAGGACTTCATTTCAATACGTGTAGAATATTCCGTCTCCTGATCTGCAACCTGATCAGTTGCTTACCAATGAGTAAATTCTTATGCTGGCAAAAAAGATAAGGTGCCTCTCTCTTCACTTCTGAGACCCTAACAAAAAGTTCTTCATTCCTCAGTGCTTGCTCTGTGAAATTATTTTTTGAACTATTAATATTAATAGTGCTTAACACATATTAGGAAATCTTAAAACATAAGTAGCTGAAGCCTGGATGATAAATATCTTCAGTTGTTGCTATAGTTATATGATGTGTTAATTATTTTCAATTTTTCCATTTTATCAATGACTATATTATGCATGTATGTAAATCTCGCTCTTTTTTGCCTGTTCAGAAGACTTACAGGGAAATATGAGCAGATGGAATACTATCGATTTTTAAATGACATTTGTAATCTTGTTGCCAAATCATTTACCAAAATATCAAATTATATAATTTTACACAAAATACCAGTTGAATGTTGGAAGAGTGATCACTTTTTTCAGCACAGAGTGGATTGATTGAGACCCTCCTGAAATCTTCAGCATGGCTTTAGAGACCCTGAACAAGCTACCTGAGCCATTTCTCCATTTCTTGGGCAGCTCCTCTCTCGCCAGTTCACTGTCTTCCACCTGCCCAGCCTCATTCTCTATTCCTAAACAAGCCAACCCTCTACCACTTCCTGGCGTGCCAAGCTCTATGCAACTCAATCTTTGTTATACAATGCACAAGCAACTTATTCCTTCTGCCAAAACTGTCTTCCCTTTTTCATGTCACTCTCCTCTCCCCAGGTTTGCTGAGTACATTCTTGCTCATGCATGTGCACGTAGGTACACATGCACACCCCAGAACTCGTTATTCTACCATTTATATATTCTTGCAGCACTGTCTTTAACTCTACAGGAATATAGTTAAATATGGAATGATGTCTGCAACATCCTCCTGGCTTGTTTCTAAGCACTGTAAAAATAAGAGCTGTGGACTGGCTTCTTAGTGACCACTGTATGTGTCTTGTCTTTGATGGATACAAACCCAATGTTAAATATTTGCTGATTGGATCAAAGAAGTAAAAAAGGTTAACATAGCTGAATCTTTCTTTCCCTGCTAAAATCTCTCCTACACTTTTCTTTTGCTTATTAAAGTATTTTTTCAGACCTTTCTTCTCCCATCAAAAATATCAGAAATGCATCTGTAGCTGCAAGTCACAGGCACTCCCTGTCCCACTCCTATGTGAAAGTGTAGGATGAAGACAAAATATTCTCTTTGAACAGAAAAGGCTGAATTCAGAGGCTCTGGAATGAAACTCGGATGTAGGACTATGGAGAGGTAATTCTCTCTTATGAGATAGTGACACTCACTGAGCCCTCTCCACAGATCCCAGTGCTGAAGCAGCTCCCTCCTCTCTGACAGTGTAACCAGGGAGCACTGTCCTTATGGCCTCCAGCAAAAGGCTGGAGAAATCCTTTTGAGGAAATAGGCTGCCTCAGAAGCATAGCTGTCAAGGCTCCCTGGGGGTGCGCAGGTTCACTTCTGATGATGCATCTAGCTGTAGGCCACCATGCGTCATAGTCCATGTGTGATTTCCAACTTACATAGCCCATACTAGCCAGTAGTATAAATGGCCTGACACACTTGGAAATGACAAAAGGAGGTTCACACCTTCAAAAATCGGTTCAAATGGATAAGTTATTCCATCGACTCTAAAATATCGTAGATTCCAAAACAAAGCATCATTTTGTGTACCATAATATTGAGAAAAAAAAGTGGGTTAACAATTAAGATGTGAATGTTTTACATTTGCTGAAATTGAGATTTATCTAAACATAAATTTATGGAGCCAGGCGTGGTGGCACACACCTGTAATCCTAGCACTTGGGGGGCT
>PVJA010021687.1:12300-35353 GCA_004027025.1 Myocastor coypus
CCCTACTAATCTTGAAGAATATTAAAACAATTCAAAATATGATCAATTTATATATTTATTTTATTTTTTTGGTGGTACTAGGGATCAAACTCAGAACCTTGCACTTGCCAGGCAAGCACTTATTCCACTGAGCTATCACCCCTGCTGAATATGATCAATTTAAATAGTCTAATATAATGATGAAATGACATGAATATAAGATTATGAAAAAGGTAGACTCAGAATCAAGTTTGAAAATTAACTGGGCTAGGGAGATACCTCAACTGCTTAAGTGCCTGTCTGGCAAGTGCAAGGTCCTGAGTTCAATCCTGGTACCAAACAACAAAAATTAATAAGGAAATTTAATCAATGAGCACACAAATTACAAGACACATTCACTAGAATATAACACTATTTGTTTATTAAGTGGTTAATTAGTTTACCTCAAGGGATTAATTTTAATAAATAATAAGTTTAGGCCTGGGAATGAGCCAACACAACTTATAAAGGTAAAGATCTTAATTTGTATAATAGGTAACTATTTCATTAGTGTAGTAATTTTCAAGTTTGAGAAACAGGATAAAGTACAAAATATTTTCTTAAATTTATTTCATAGAAAACCTTTTGCCAGGCGTGGTGGCTCACGCCTGTAATCCCAGCACTTGGGAGGCTGAGGCAGGAGGATCGTTGTGAGTTCGAGACCAGCCTGGGCTACAAAAGTGAGCTCAAGGCCAGCCTGAACTGCACAGTGAGACCCTGTCTCAAAAATTAAAAAAAAAAAAAAAAGAAAACCTTTTATTATCTTTGTTTCAATTCAGTATTTAAAAAATTCACATGTGAAAGACTATGAAACTAAAAGATTACTGTAAATATTCTAGAATAGTTCTATTTTGCCTTGAGGAATTTAGTTGCAAAATATAAGAGAATCTTAAAAAATTTATTAGCCATGTTGAAATATTTAAGGTAACTATATATTATTTTGCTGAGTTTAGGAGGATTAATTAAGGTCTTGCTTAATTACTCAGCAAAATGAAGTCTGTAAAAATACTGAACAGAAAATAAAGCTTAAAACTATTTGCAGAATTTTAATATGGTAAATTAACAAGTGACGTTGAAATTAATGAAAGATTCACTTATAAATTCAGTGGATTACGAATTAAATGTTGCAATTAAAATATTAAAACTGTCCCTTGAATTTAAAATCCTGCAGAAAAACACTGAAGAGGTCTTACCGTGAAGAAATTGAGCCATTATTTGAAATCCCCAATATAACCAATACTGTTGTAAGAGACACAAATAAGTATCTTGAGCACACACATAAAACGCCCACTTGGACTCAATAACATAAATGTTGTGAAGTGACCCAAGATGAAACCGGAGAGCAACTGCATTTGGAAGATGAGAAGGAGCAAGGTCGTGTGTGGGAGTCGGATGACGGTGAGGGGCCTGCCCGGTTCTACTCCACGATGGGATTCAATGAAACCCACTCCAAATTGAAAAGCAAGAAGTAATGGCAGGCTCTTTTTACTTCAGAAGCACAGAAGACAATGACAAAAGCGACAGTGGAACTTAGTTTCCTGTGGAGTCACTGGGGCAGAGAGAAGCAAGGCTAGCAAACTGCTGTTTTTCATAATAAACTTGTTTAAAGAACAAACAAAAACCATCCCCATAAATTATATGAAGAAAAACTAAACTTTAAGAAGGAACTTGGAGAAAGTGAGTTTCAAGTATGTATTTAACATTCTTTGAAATTGCAATGTATTTTAACTACCGTCTAAACTTTGAATTATATTTTTCTTGAGTCCGTTTTCATTTTTCTGTGCCCTCGCCCAGGACTATTTCTACCCTCTGCCCTGTGTCTATCCACCCATAACCCTGTGGTCCTTCATCGCTGCTGTCTACTGCGCTAGACTAAAAGGCTTCAGAAGAACTGACTAGGTCGTAAGAGCCCTAAGCTTGTCAAGCACATTGAAGAGCTCACAGCTGAGGGAGGCCTGGTAGGTAGGAACAGATCATAGAGCTCGAACCCAGGGACTGTCTGCTTCCTGGCTCTTCGCACTCTGGTCTTAATCCTGCTCTTTGCTATCAGGCTGAAATTAGTTACACCACTTTCCTCCTTCATGCCCTTCTGTTCTAATCACAACCCTTTCCCTAAATTTAGTACTAACCCTAAGCAGTACAGTACCCTAACTCTAACCCTAACAGAACTACAATGTCCAATATAACTCTAACTCATTTGCAAAACTTAAACTATTTGCTAACCATAAACCTAACTGGTACTCTAACTGTAATATGTTCTCTAACTTTAACCTTAACCCTGTATCATACACTAATGTGAATCGTAATCCATTACCTTAAACTTAACTTCCCTAATCCTAACTCAAGCCCTAACACATACCTTAACCATAACCCTTCACTATCTTAAAGCTGACTTGTTCCGTAACACTAACCCGTAGCATAAACCTAACTTGTTGCCCAATCCTAGCACTAACCGAGCCCTAACTCTAGTCCTAACCTGTACCTTCACCCTCACCTTTAACTGTATCCTAACTTAGAACATAATTTAACTTGTTCCCTAACTCTAAAATTAATCCTAACCTTAACCTGTGGCATAAGGTTATCCCCAAATACAATCCTAACCCTAAATCTACCCCCAACTTAAACCCAACCCATACCCTAATGTATTTCCTAACTTTAACCCTAACTTGTAACTTCAGCATAACCAATTTTCTGACCATAAATTTAATTCTAACTAGCATGCTAACTGTAATACATCCCCTAATCCTACTCCCAACCTGTACACAAATTTTAACACTCATACTAATCCTTGCTTTAATCTATTTCCTAATGTTATCCTTAATGCCAACTCTAACACATATCCTAACTAGAACTCATTCCTTAACTCTCAAATGTACCATTACCTAAATCATCCTTAAGGATAACTCACACTCTACAACTAACCTAATTCTAACCCTAATCCCTTTCTTCACTCATTCCCTAATCCTAATTGTAACCCTAACCCCATTACTAAAACATTTTCTAATCCTAGTCCTAACCAGAATGTTCAATCTACCATTAAACATATCTCAATCATAACCTGAAACTTACCTAATATGTTTTTAACCCCAAATATGCACTAAACCCAACTCTAAACCTAAACATAATTCTAACCATTACCCTAGCAGTAAACCTATCCCTCACACTAAAGCATACCCAAACATGTACTCTACACCTAACTCATCTCCTAACCTTAACCCTAACCTAACCCTGAACATAAACATAACCATAAACCTAACCCATAACCTAAATTTGATGTATTACCTAACACTCGGCAGTAATTGATTGCCTAATCCATTCCCTGAACTTTATTTTAATACTAAACCATACCTAAACCCTAATCCCAAACGTAACTCTAACATACTCCCTAACCCTAACTATTTGCTAATACTAAACCTAAGACTTGTCCAACCCTAACTTTAAACCTAAACTTGAGGGGCTGGGCAGATAGCTCCATGGCACAAGTGCCTGCCTGGCAAGTGCAAGGTCGTAAGTTTGAACCTCGGTCTCACACACACAAAAAAAATAAAATAAATAAAATAAAATAAAATAAAAAATAAATCTAAACTTGAAACTAACCCTGTGCTATAACTTACCCTAAGCTAAACCCAGGCCTAAACCTCACCCTAAATCATAACCCTAACCCTATTTCTAAAGCCAACATGTCTTTCCTTAAAGTTAATCCTACATCTAAATTTATACCTAATCCTGTGCTAACTCCAGCATGATTTCTAAACTGTTATGTAACTCATAACTTTAAACCTTAAAGAAAACTGAATCTAACTCTTACATTATCCACTAACTTAATCATAACCTATTCTCTAATCCAAACCCTAAACATAACTAGTACCCTAACATTAACACTAAATATAAACTTAATCCTAAACCTAACCCCTACCCAAATCCTAATCTGCTCCCTAATCAAAACTAAACTTGAACTTAAATTTAGCCCTAGCTCATATCCTAACCCAAGCCCATACTGTAAAAATAACCTATTCCCTAATACTACTATACCACAAGCTTAACCCCAGCCCATATCCTGAAACTAACTTTTTATCTAACTGTAATGGGGACACTGAAGCTAATAATAGCCATAAGCCTAACTTGCTCCAAACCCTAACCTTTATCCTAGCATCCTACCTAACTGGAACCCTAAATCTAACAGACACACAAATTTCAACAGTAATTCTAGCCCGAATCCTAAACCTAACCATTACATTAAACCATATGCTAAGCTATATCCTAACTCTTAACCTGCTGCCCTAACCCTTATATTATCCATAGACCTAGCCTAGTCCTTACTTGTACCCTAATTATAACATGCACTCTAACATTAATACCAACATTAAATCTAATCCTAACTGTACCTGAAAATTCAACAGTTCATAATCCTAAACCTAACTTTACCTCTAAACCTAGCCCTAACTGGTACCTAACACTAAATTCTACCCTAAATTAACTCATTCCTTTCCCCAACCTTAATGCTAAACTATGCCCTTACCTTAACCTGTTTCCTAACCCTAATGTTAACCCTAGCTGTAACCTTGACCCTAACCATATGTTAATCCTAAACCTAATCCAAATGCTAAGCCTAAAACTTTCCTGAATCCTAGCCCATGTCTAACTCTAAATTTAACCCTAAGTCTGAAACTAACATATACCCTAACTAAAACTCTAACTTATATCCTAACCCTAACCTTAACTCTAACCCTAACACTAAACTGAAATCTAACCCTAACTCCTAATCCAAGTCCTAAGCCTAACCATTACCCTAAACAGTCCCTAACTCTAATATGTACCCTAAGTTACCTATATCCTAACCTTAACCTAAACCTTACTCTACCTCTACCCCTAGCCCATAACGTACCTGCCCCCTAGCTTTTCCCCTAAACCTAACCCTGCTCCTGCCTGACTTCTAACTAATCCATACCTAACCTGTACCCTAACGTTAAACTTATTTCATAGTAAGCATTTCTTTATTTAATTGAACAAACAATTAAAAATTCTCAATATATATCTATAAGTTTATGAATGGCTATTTCAATAGAAAACAAATTTGTGAGTACCACAAACCAACAGAGAAGTGTTCTTTAAACAGTAGGCAAGTTCATATATCAAGGAAATCCCAGCTCCCTTCTCTTCATTTCTTAGGGAATGCAAGCGCTGTTGTACTAAGGAAAGGCCGTGGTGCATGATGGGTCTGGGCTGTGGTGCAGAGGAGGCTGACAGTGCCAGCTCACTGGCCTGCCGTGACAGCGTCTTCCATACACACAGCCCGAGACAAGTGCCAGAGCGAGACCATGTGGATGTGACCCCATGGATCTGCGGACACTTCCGTCTAAGTCCCCAGGAGGACATGGTATGCAGCAGCTGTTCTAGGGAAAGGTGTCTCTCACTGTTCTGAGGCTCGGAAAGAGCACGCGTACCGTGAAGGCACAGCCTATGTGAGCATTAGTGGCACACAGACTGCTAACAGCTGAGGATACCGTGCCTCATGTCACTGTGTGCTCCTCATGGACACAGGCGCTGGGATGCCTACACACCAAATCAGTTAAAAAGGGCCTGATCATCCCTGGCAGATGACAGCAACAGGGAGGACTTAACTGACAGGCCTAACTGATTTTCATAGGAAATCTTCTCATGTGCTATTGCCCATCCTTTGGTCTCTGGCACCAGTTGAAACACAGCTGTTAACTAGAATAGGGAATCTTACAGTGGTGCCGTGTAAAGAATTCTTGTGTAACATAAAAAAGGCACTATTGGTACCTAGTGACCTACCCAGTACACAGTGCACAGTCTAACACCTTGCAGTGTACTCAGTATTGCTAATGCAAGCTGCTGTTAGGCGCAAATGTGCATATATTTGCATATATAAAATGCCCAGATATTGAAACCATAAATATAAAAGTACACATGATAACTAATAAATATTCCACCCAAGTATGTCATCAGTGGTGGATGTCCCTGGGAGAGTACAGTCCCTGACGCACCAGTTTGCATAACTCTATGTGGCCAGCGGCTCCCTTTCCAGAGACAGTGTGTCCCAGGTGCTCTGGATAGTGCTGGTAGAAGCATGTCCTCAGGTCAGGTTGAGCTTCCTGGCACGAACTGGAAATCTTGTGACCAGCCCTGTTTTCACAGTCTCTGGAATACCTTAAGTGTCACAGCTTTTCCTTTATAGTGAAAGATGATATTCCAAAATCAGACTTCTGAATTCCTACTTATGGAATGACTCCCTGTCATAACAGGGCAGCAGCCAGTACCACTGCCAGATGGGTCACAATGCCCACTGCACAAGGGAGCTTAAAAATGGGGAAGAAGGGTGCATGCCCAAGTCCAGGCCCCAAGACCACACCCGTGGCCCCAAGACCATGTCCCCCTGCTACGGCGCTCAAGCCCAGCACTGCTCATTCACCTGAGTGGAAGACCGTGCGTGGAGCTTGAATTGTGGAACGTGCCAGAGGCCTCAAAGCAGCCCAGAGTCCTGCCTATGTTGGCACGCCATGCTGGGCAGTGGCTTGCTTTGGGAGTCGTGGCTGATGCAGCTCATGCTGGGCACGTGTTGGGGCGGAAGGGAGAGCACAACCTGAGAAGCTGTGCAGCCCAGAGCAGCTCGCTGCACATGGCTGACCGCGGCCTGGACCGTCCTGGCCCAGTCTGCCGGCCATGGGGATAGTGCTGAGGCTCCTAGGGCAAGGCTCCCAGCAGGGGCACCGTTGTCACAGCCCCTGTGTCTGTGCAGAGGGGCGATAGAAGCTGATGGGACATAGATGGGACAGTAGCCAGCTGTGACAGCAGCCAGTGTGTGCCTGCTGATGGGGACGATGTGCTGTAGCTCCCACACGCAGGACTGCCTGCAGGCGGTGCCTGTTGCTCAGCATGTCCATCTAATACTAAACGTAAGTCATACCCTAACCCTGGTCTGTACCCTAAACCTAGCCCTATCCTGTACCCCAACCCCAGGCCTAACCCTTTGTTAGAAAAGACCAAAGGAGAGCCGGGCATGGTGGTGCACACCTGTAACCCCAGCACTGGGGAGGCTGAGGCAGGAGGATCAGTGCAAGTTTGAGACCATCCTGGACTACAAAAGTGAGCTCAAGGTCAGACTGAACTGCATAGCGAGACCCTACCTCAAAAGACAAAAGGGAAGGGAAGGGGAGGGGAGGGGAGGGGAGGGAAGGAAAAGGTAAAGGTCAAAGGAGTTAGTTTCACTTTTTTTAATTTTGTTTTATTTCCCAATATGGGAGAACTAATAGCATGCATGTGAATTAGCAGGATGGATTCAGTAGAAGAACTGAAATATTAGGACAGAAAAAAGAATTTGAGCATCATGGGAAAAGCGGGACCAGTAGAAGGGAAAAGATGGATCACCTCCAGCCGTGTGAGAGCACAAGAGCACGTAAGGACCAAGGCAGGTGGGCAGTGAGAGGGGCTGAGAAGTTTGCTGCTGAGGTAAAGCAGGACGAGGCCGTCAGTTCAAGAAGAAGTAAAGAACGGCAGCTTTGGATGTAAGTATAAAAATGAAAAAAAAAAAAATAAAAGTCTTTTGGAAGAGGACAAATGGTTGGAAAACAGCTCTCTGCAGCTGAATGGCCAGACAGCAATACAGTCACTTACTTAGAGGTCCTCACTGAAGGTCTTACCAGTCACAGGGGGCGTGTTCTTCTTCACCGTTGCTCTGTGCCCTCTGTGAAGGCAAAGTGGAGTCAGTCATCTGAAGTCAACAGGATTTTGACATCATTAAGGAAGTAGATTAGGGAGGGAGGCGAGAGGTCTGAAAGCAGGCTCTAGGGACCTCATGCTCAACTTGTACCTATGTAAACAGCATTTTGCTCAATGTAGTAAGCATCAAGTTTTCGAAATAGTAAAAGATTTTCAAGTCTTTTTGCAACCAAATTCATCTGAGGTGTAAAATTGCTTGTAAGGAAAAAGTTAAATGCATGGCGAATATACAGAAACTGAGAGTTTATATGCATTCCATAAATGCTTGTTGGTTGTCTATCATAAGGCAAGCACTGTGTGTGGTCTCTGCCTACAACAGGGAGGAAGCAGCCGATACAGTTCCTTCCTCCATCGCTGCTACAGTCTGGCGGGAGACATACATCTAAATCAAATAACTGCACAAATTATTTACACACTGGAATAAATGCTAAGAAGGAAAAGACCATTCCACTAGCGCACATAACACACAACGCAGTTAAGTAATGCGGGCAGGAGAGCACAGTGGAGAAATGAGAACGCGATACAGAAATTTTCATAAGGAAGTAATAACTTCTTTCAAGATTTGAATTAGGAGGAGCTCCTGAAGAGGGAAGGAGAGAGGAGAACAGCGTACTGTAGGCAAAAGAGCTTTCTTAAAAAGTATTATATCTCCTCCAGTGATTAAGATACAATTTTTACCCTAACATTCCACTTTGATAGCAGTGTTCAATACATGGAGTTATGTGGTTTGATTAACAACTTGCTTGGCAGGTCTCCCTTCCTTCCTTCCTTCCTTCCTTCCTTCCTTCCTTCCTTCCTTCCTTCCTCTGTCTGTCTGTCTGTCTGTCTGTCTGTCTGTCTGTCTGCCTGCCTGCCTGCCTGCCTGCCTGCCTCCCTGCCTGCCTGCCTGCCTCCCTGCCTGCCTGCCTGCCTGCCTGCCTGCCTGCCTGCCTGCCTGCCTGCCTGTCTTTTTCTGGCTTCCTTAAATGGCATTGCTTTGCTATTAAATACCCAAAGTCAGACTAGATGGACTCAAACCCACGGCTGGTATTTATCCACTACAGAATCATTGGGGAAGTCAATTTTCCTGTTCCTCAGTTTCTTCCCTTGTATAATCAATAAGGATGTAGAGCCCAGATCAATGTGCAGATTAAATTTAAAAAGTGCAAGGTGCTTAAATATGCATATCCAATACACTGTAAACACAACACAAATGTTAGCTAGTATTGGGAATCATTTGCCTTCTGCTACGATTTCAATCTGTTTCCATGTTTTCCATGATATGAATTATAAATCATGTTACAGATCAGACTCACAAATATTTGGTGACAGACGGTTTTGCCTTTATATGTATTAACCTGCTGGAATGGCATGCATGTGTGCATAGATGTTTTAAATTTCTTTGCCTATATCTATTATCTATACTACTTTGAGCACATCTATTGTCACAGAGATGTCTATCATACGGAATGTGCTAGGAAAATTGTCCAGTAAAATGTCAGACAAGGTTCATCTTGCTGAAACAAAATGAAAATAGCATAAAAAAAAAATTAGTCTGGTAGTCTGGAAAATGTTTAAACAATATGCCAGAGCTACCTTTGTTCACAGGAGAACAGGTCCAAGCAGTAAATAGGGGTAGGTGAGTAGTTTTAGTGCTGAAGAGGGATCAAGTGTGCTGACTATAATGCTTTAATAAAAATAAGAGATAAAGTTATACTGGAGGAGTGAATGTGATATAATTATTGGTCATGTTATTATTCTTCTTTTGATTTTTTTTTATCCCTTCAAGCATGCCACTGGAAATTATAGCATTCAATAGAGTGATTGAAACCTAGAGTTTGAGAATGACTGAGTTGGCACTGACTCAGAGGAAATGTATAGACCATCTTTCATTGCTTGACTTAAGGATGGTTGAAAGGTGGGGACCACATGTTAAAGGAATGCTGCATCCAATAAACTCAGAAGTACATGAATTTTCCTGCACATCCACAAGGAACCCATTTCTTTACATTTTTTGTTTCATTTTATATTTTTTTAGGTATTTAATTTTTTGTTGTTGTTGTAGTTTTATTGATTTTCTGTTTTGTTTTGGTGGAACCAGGGATCGAACTCAGACCCTTATACTTGCCAGGCAAGTGCTTATTCTACTGAGCTATCGCCCCTGTGTTTAGTACAGGGTCTACAGGATCTCACTACACAGATTAGACTCCTAGTGATGATCCTGTTTTCAGCCTCCCAAGTGCTGGGATTGCAGGCACGTTCCACCACACCCAGTCTCAACTGCCATCTCAGTGTACACCTGGGCTGGCATGACACATCAGGGATTGAACCGGATACCATCTGCCTAAGCAGGTGCTTTGATCCACTGAGCTAGTCGGCCAGCCCAGGAACCCATTCCTGATGACACATTGTTTTTAGCTTAGAAAAAAACTTCTGACCTCCAGAGCTGTCCAATAATAAATATATGTTATTTTAAATTGTGGGTAATTTATTACAGCACTATTAAGAAACTAATATAGCCTGAGATCTTTTTGACATTTGGTGATTTTAAAATGAAAAGAATTAAGTTTTTCCTTAAAATATGTTTAGTAACTGAAAATAACAAAACATGTCTAAACTCAGATGTTAACTCAGAGTAGGGAGTTTAACTCACACAAGTTTTTGTTTCATTTCATAATTGCTGTAAAACAGGTCCTCTCACTGCCTCATTCCACCTACCCATGTCATCTTCCATTGTGAAGTCAGCAATGATCTTTAACTTAGAACAATCAAATGTGTATTTTTTCCTTTCATTACCTTAGAAATTTCTGTGTAATCACGGTTATTTCCTGTTGTATGAGCAGACACTTCTTCATTTTTTTTAAATATCTTCCACATCTGCACAGTTGCCTGTTTACTGTTCTAAAGGAGGAGTAAAAAAAAAAAAAAAAAAAGAATAATTATTAAAATGATATGGGTTAAAAAAAAAACAGGTGATACAAGCTGGAAATTCATATACTTATGAATATTCTTTTTTTTTTCTTTTACTTCTGCAGAGGCAAAGGTATGCACCGGCACTCGCTTGGAGCCTACGTTCCAATGTGTTTCTGGAATGTGGGTGGTGTTAGTTTTTGTGAGCCAAACTTATTCACTAGGAAACAGAGATCCTCTGATTGGAGAAGCCCTAGCTGGCATGTTCCACTGGCTTTAAATTCAGCACAAGCACTCGCTCAAACAAATGCTAAAGGCTATCTATATGGAAAATCCTGCAGCCAAACTTTCAGTATAGAACAAGCTGGAGCTGAGTCACTGATATAATCAACATCCTCTAGATCTGTCAAAAAAGTTCAGCTTTAGGTCAGAGAGACCAAGGTTGCCACTCAGTGTATGTCCTCCAACATTTTTTCCAACATTTAAGGCAGCTTTCAGAAACAGCTCTCTGACATTTCCAGAGGACTGTAAAAATGCAAAGAAAAACAAAGCCGGTATTGTTCTTTGCACACCCTCACGCACACATTTGTGCTGAACATAGGCGTTTATCCACGCAGCACCGGGCCCAAAACAAAACTGGGTAGGTTGGAATATGCAGGGATAATCATGATCTCCTCAGAAAAGACTTCAGATAATAGCAAAACCCTGAAGACTTTCCACATTGACTCTCTTATGAGCCTTCCTGACTGGATGAACAGGTAGCCATTCTTTCACTTGTTCACTCCAGAATTGGCAGATAATTACCAGCAGCTTTTATATGCAACTTTTTCTAGGAACACTGAGGGTACAGTTATAAGTTTGTGGGACTGGTACATGTGGGCCTCATCAAACCACAAGCTTCACAAATATATCACAGAATGATGTGTTACTAAAGAAACATGAAGCAGAGAAACAGATAGATCGTGAGGAGAGGCAGGCACTTGTTACTTTTTATGGACAGTCAGCATCTGCCTTAGTTTTAGTTACTGTAGAAGCTGACACTGAGCAAAATACTCAAGTAGAAGTTGTTGGGAAATAAAGGAAATTTTGATATAGGAAGGGACCTACACTGCAGGAAAGAGGACAGCTAACTAAGGGCATGTCTTCAGTGAATGACCTCAAGTGCAAATCCGAAGACATGGTGTAAAACGCACCTGTCACAGCAGCCCACCCAAGGAGAGAAAAAAGGAACACCCGTTACCAGCCGGCAACCAGTGATCATGCTCCAAGGACTTCCAATCAGTCATGTGAAGAAAGTGACTTTGGAAATAAGATTCAAGCGAAGAAACTTACGTTTGGAAGTTCAGCCCCACTCGAGCATAGGAGAGGGAAGGGTCATAAGGTAGGAGTGTAGATGCCTATTTTTGTTATATCTTCTGAACTACTTCCTATGTTTTAAACACCAGCAGCTTTAGGACTCTTTGTAGAATAAATAAATAACTCAACACCTGAAGTGCGAAATGCATGCTTCACCCACTTCCCTCTAGCATAAGCATGTCTATGAAGGAGGCTCTACTGGTCTCACACCAGACTCACACCAGATTTAAGCAAGAGGTTCGGTGAAACTTTCCAGCAGAAGAGCTACCAGCCATTTGATAAGGTCAAATGCAGTCCATCGGGCAGATGGTTTCCCCAACTCCTTTCCCCTCCATCTTTCTTCTTTCTGATCTGTTTTCTCTGAAATCATCGAAATCATTCATGATCGCCTTCAACTTCAAAATAGAGGTTAAATTCTAAAACATAAGACATTTATGCATTGTAAATCTTTTATTCGCTGTATTTTCATAGTTCTAATTAATTATTATTGGTGCTGATTTCTTACTGCACCTAATTTGTAAATTAAGCTTCATTCATTGGTGTGAAGTGTAGGAAAAGATAGTGCACACAGTGTGTGGTGCTGTTGGTGTTTCAGGCATCCTTTGGGTCTTCAGGGTTAGCCACTGCAGAAAAGAGACCCTGTTGTATACTAAAATTAAAATGTTAAAATTTTATAATTGATTCTTATACCATGCAAAACCAGTTTTAAATGCAAATACCAAACACTTAACTTGCAAGTAACTTTACCAAAATTATAAAACTCACAAAAGTTTATTCTGGACTTAAACATAGGAGATGCCTTAAGTTGGCCAAGGAGACAAATACAAACTAAAATCAGAAAATTGGAAGGATGGAGAACATGATGATCCTCCAGTCACAGGGCCTGAAAGAGATGACCTTCACGGATGCTTGAGGGCCAGCCCCACTGTACAGGTCATCCATGCTCTGGCTGCCACCTTCTGATCTCCAGGATCCCTGTACCTCACATCAGATTTTTTGAGAAATCCAGTCAGGCATTTCCCTTTCCACAGATCTGTCATCCCCACCTGAAAAGACCAGAGAATCACAAGTACATTTATCTGTGTCTATGTCAGGAAGAACTGAGCATCCATTTGATGATGCACAAGAGGTTGACTACAGTCTCCTTCTAGCATATGATCTCGTGTCAACCATACAAAATGCCTTGTGATATGGTGAGCCCTGGGGGTCATTGGCCACCATGTTCATCCCCAAGACATGGCATGAAGTCCACAATTAGCCCATGCACTGTGTACCTACACCCAGGCTTTTTTCAGGGGTGCTAGTAGTGACAGGAAGGGAGCAGAGGCCATGTCAACCTGAAGCACAAGAGGCCTGGGGAGACAGAGCAGAAAGCAGCTCCATGAAGCAGATTTTAAGAGGCCACAGGAGGCAGTGCAGCCCCTATGTGAGTTCTATTGTCTGACCAAGCCTCGCTTAGAAAACTTAAAATATCAAGTTGTCAGGAACTTTAAGGAAGTGCACAAAACCCCAAGTATGGAGCCCTGGATTGTACTGTGAGGCTCCTATAACTCTCACCCTCCACCAGCCCTACCCATGCACACAGCTCCCTGCCCCTGTCCCCTAGTCACCGTCATCACTGTGTCACCTCCCCAGTTCAAATCTCAACTAATTTTATTGGGCTTCCATCTCCAATATCAGGAGTAGCCACACTTTGTAGAACCCAAAGCTTACAGTAGTGAGGATTTGCTTAAATCCAAAACAGACTTTAATGCTACAAAGACATAATGAGGATGAGGAATGGGAATACGTCTTTGAGTAGTCCTGTTGGTTAAGTTTCTTTGGCTTCATAGGAAACCTTTGGCTGCCCAAAACTTCATGGTGACTGTGCTGCCCTTCCCCTCCCACCAAGGAGCCTAACCAACACACGTCAGCTTCAGCCTCACAGGACTGGATTCTCTCCTGAGATTGGGTTGAGCAGCACGGTCCATTCACTCACTGAAACTGCCCACGTTGCCTCCCAAGAGCCTTACAGTGCTCTCGTTTCTACCCTTCCTGCTGGTAGCAGCTGAATGACTTTCCACGTACAGATTTGTTATGAAGGAAGATACTGCGAAAAGCATGACATCATAACACTTATGAAGTACTGTGTAAACTGCGAAGTGTTATATAAATATAAAGTATTTTAATTATGAGATTGTTTAATTATCTCAGCACAGACTTTACCTTGATTTTGCAAGTGACATTTTCTTTTCATATTCAAAATCTGTATGTAAGGAGCCATGCACGCTATAGAAATTACTTTATGATTTGTAGAGTATTTTATGTGTTTTACATATTTTTTAATTACCTATGACAGAATAGATAGCACTGAGAAATTAAAGGAATGTAGTTTATCATGTGTATATATCTCTGTTTCTCTGGTTGTAAGATTTTATAAAAATTAGATATGTGAATCTCAAGCAAAAACATCTAAATGTGGCAATCTATTCCCCTAACGAGAACTGAATCTGTCCAAAAGAAAAGCTAACCAAACCCGAAATCCCCACTGGGGAGAATCAGCTGAAGAGCGGAGGAGCCACGCTGGAGCCGCCCAGAGAAAATCAGCTAAAACACAGGAACTGAGGAAAGGGAAGGGCACGCCTCCTGATGCCAACGTCAGTCTGGAGTAAGGGACTGTAAATCCAAGGAAACATGGATGTGACACATTGTAGAGCAGTGAAGAGGGAGCAGGATTGCCGATGGGCCTGCCACCTGTGCCCAGCACAGGAATTGCCATTCTGGAAAGGGCCCCCACCTCCCTCCAGTGACGGGACTGCAGTAGTGTGGCAAACTCAAGCCACCCAGGACACACTTGGTCTATAAGGTCCTTCACCTTTTTTCCCTTGCTCCAAACACAGGGCACTGCAGTCTGGCAACAAATTTTGTTGGCACAAAGGGGAAGATGACCAGAACCTGCTCCCTCCCTGCTGGGCTACCAGGTGTGTGTGTGTGTGTGTGTGTGTGTGTGTGTGTGTGTGTGTGTGTTGTGCACCGTAGCAGCTAAGTGCAACCTCTAGTAGCAAAAGGTTTTGGGGCATTCCAGTGGCAGCTGTAAATTTACTGAGTAGGACCTCCCGTGTGCTGTGGCCAGCAGCATGAGAGGAGCATGGATTTAGGCATCCTTGGTTTGTCACAGAGCAAGGAGTGGAAAACCAGCACTTACCCTGAGATAGAGAAGATTGGAGGGACATTGAACAGCCTTGGCCTGTCCCCAGGTCGTGTGACACTGGCCACGGCAGTGAGTCTGTGGACATCAGCACTTCCACCCACCCATTCCCATACCTGGAGACCAGTGACAGGAGATGGGAAAGGTTTGTCAGCTCAGTGGATTGGAACTGAAGAGGTTGTGCAATGACTGGGAGAAGTCAGTTGTACAGGGGACAGGGCCCAGCATGGGGTTCTCTCTGAGGGAGACCTGGGCAGGTCACCATGGCATACCCAGAAAGCTGCTGGCTGGTGACTGGCTCCTGCCTGCACATCTGGAGGCCACCTGGAGGAGATCACCTGGTTCTACTGCAGACCTGGTGGGGTGGCCCAGCAGAGTCTGGTGCACTGTCTTGGTCACTGTCACAGACCTGAGAATAGCAGGGGCATATTACAGTTTTTGTTGTTGTTGTTTTGGTCTTTGTTTTCCTGTCTGTGCCTCTTTTTGTTTAGGTTTTTGCTTTGATTATTTATTTTGTATATCTTTATTTTCTCTTTCCTTGTCTGTCTTGATTTTTTAAAAAATATATTTTCACATGAGTGAACATTCTCTCTAGTCTTTCTGACTCACCTTAATATTCTTTTGCTTTCTGCTTCATTCTTTTGCTCCTGGCCCCTTCCCTAATTCTCCAAAACTTGGGTGATCATCCTTTATATGCCAGCCTTGCTTTTACTATACTTGTCTTCACTGACCTCTCTGTTTTGTCCTCTACCTCTGTTAGGTTTCTCCTCCAAGGGGTAAAGTCAATATACTGAAGGGAAACCTACTGCATATAAGTTCCTGGTTTACATTGTATTGTGTCATGTAATTGTGGCTCTTGATTCAAATTAATAACTACCACAGTTTGTCAGGTTGTGATCTGTACTTGATGCTTTTGCTATTATTAACTGCACTATTTTAGCTAGCTTATCATACCTGTTGTAATTAATTGTGCTCCTTTGTCTGACAACCGTCTCAGTTACTCTTCTCTCATTGCTGGGACAAATACTCAACACTCAAAATGAAGAGAGGAAAGCTTTATTCAGCTCAGAGTTATTGGAGGTTTCAGTCCATATTCGGCTGACTCCAAGGCTGGGTGGAACAGGGCAGAGAGCATCCAGTTCATGATGTCAGGAGAGCAACAAATGGGAACAGAGGCAACTGACCAACCAGGGCAACAGAGAGAGAAACAGAGAACGACTGAAAGAGCCTGTTTCTCTGTCTCTTCTATACTGCATTCAGGCTCTCTGTCTCAGGATAGCCACCTCAGGCCACACGCACAATCCCAGCAATACTAAAATCCATAATCCCAGCAGTACTAAGACACATAATCCCAGTGGATCATGAGTTAGTCTCAAGCTCTAGAAATCCCTGCCCCATGACTGCATGAGGCTTTCGACACAGACCATAACAACAACACTTTGATTGGCAAGGTTCATAACCATCAGTATATTCTAATACCAAAGGACTGAGGCTGAGCCAAAAAAATAGAAACTTCTCATCCTTTTTAAAGTAGGAAAGAGAGGGGCCAGGGAAATAGCTCAGGGGCATAAGTGCCTCCTTGGAAAGTGCAAGGTCCTGAGTTCATCCCCTGGTTCTGCAATAAATTAATTAATTAATTTTTTTAAAAAGCATGAAGGAGGATCTTGCGTCAAACAGAAAGACCAAAAGCCAGCTAGAAGGCATCTCTAAGGAACAAACATTGCCTAGGCAAACTTCAATACTAGTGATAAAGCTATCTACCACAAGGACTATATAAGCATCAACACAGAAAACAAATTAAAGTTTAAAAAAAATAGAGAATCACAAGACTCAGACACAAAATGCCACTCCAGGTCTTCAGCCCTCTTGCATGACCAAGGGACAATGAGAAAGGAAATCAGAAGCTACTGACCTGAATTTTCTGAAGTGGTAGAAGCAGAAATAACAACCTAAATGAATGAGGCTGTAGAGAAAATCAGATTAAAATTAATCTCTGTTACAAAAAAATATGTAACTTCTGTATCTGACAAGGTTATCTTGATCTTAACCATCCAGAAAAAAGTCTAATAATCATAAGGTGTGAAAAGGAAAGCCATATTAATGTGCTGGGTTGTAAAAGGCTCAAGTCAACAGCTCCCAGTAATGCCAGATGAGCTGATAATCCACTACTGTTATGGACTATTGGACTGTATGTACAGCTACTTTCTCTTTGTGTAATGAAAAGCAGGATCTGTACTAATGAGGTTTAGACAAGAAATGATGTCTGCATCTTTTACTCTGAACAAGTATGATGAAAAAAGCATTATGCAATGTATTAGCTATTATAAATGTTGGTTATTATGTATGTCATACTGTACCAATAAAATAAAGGTTTAAAAATATACAAGTATAATAAATATAAAAAAGAACTAATCTCTCCAGTAAAAAAAAGAGATTATAATCAAAGTGAAGCACCAGCTCAGTGAATCTTCTGGCAAAATTAAGTCTGACTAACAGACTTGAAATAAACATTGGGATGTTTAGGAAAATAGTGGAAACCATAAAAGTCCAAACCATAAATGGAACCCAGGAAACAGCTTCAAACAGATATGCAAGAGATTAATAATTCCACTGAATGTATATGCATCCAACTGAAGTAAGGGGAAGACAGATCTAGCAGACTGGATTGCACTTAGAATTCATGAAAAGAAATACTTCTTAAGCCAGGCATGGTGGTGCACGCCTGTAATCCCAGCACTTGGGAGGCTGAGGCAGGAAGATCAGTGCAAGTTCGAGACCAGCCTGGGCTACAAAAAGTAAGCTCAAGACCAGCCTGAACTGCATGGCAAGACCCTGTCTCAAAAAGACAAAAAAAATCCTATTTGGGACCCAGGAGATAGCTCCATGGCACAATTGCCTACCTGGCAAGTGCAAGGACCTGAGTTCGAACCCCAGTCCCACAAAAAAAAAAAAAAAAAAGTTCTTAAAAATAACAGGGGGCCATGAAAAATCTATCCAACAGCTACAGGATGTTGCAATGAAGGGCAACATAAAATGGAAACAAAGTTTTTGTAAGTGAGGAGGGGAAGAAGGGTTGAAGAAGAAGGAAACGAGAAAAAAGGAGGGGGACAAAAATTATCATGTACAGGTACACATTCTCTCAGGTGAATGCGATTGTTACGCCTATCAATTGCACCAATAAAATTAAAGTTTAAAAAAGAAAGGGAAGAAGGACAGAAGAGTCGTACCTGTATTTCTAGCAAGACGGAAAGTCAAGAAGTCTGAAGGATAATGCAGATAGGTTCTGCTGTTTTAACTAAAGGTTTTACGAGAGAATATCTTGTGCCATGCCGATCCATGGAAGTGAATGGTAGGTATGAAATAAAGCACTATTTGTAGCTAGTAAACAAAGATTTCTATTTCATTGTCTGAGTTTGCTTAGACTCAGAATGATGTTTTCATCTTGTTATAAATTACTTTTCTGCTGAATTTCTTTTAAGTACTTTTTTCTCTGTATTGATAAGCATCAATATATCTCCAGGCAGAGAAAATGTATAAATTATTACTGACCTCTGTTCTTAAAGTTAATCACAGCTCCCAAAAACAATCTGTACTACTTAAAATTTCATTTGCATTTATAAATGAGTTCAAAGGATGCAATTGTACTTATAAAACAATCAAATATAACGTACAACCAAGACATTGCCGAAAGGAAAGTGATACTTTCCTATTTACAGTGGTGACTTATTTTTCTTCTAAAAAAAATAGAAAAGGTATCCATGACCTTCACATTTGGAAGCCCATCCTTATAACTGAGAAAGCAAGTTTTCATGGTAAGGCATTCCTTTTTAAATTAGAATTAAGCCCAATACTGCCTCAATCACAAATTTTGCTTGGCTTTTAGTTTTGTTTTGTTTTTCTGTCAAGGAAAATAAAACTTCTATTGTTTTCCCTTAATAATTAATTTTCCAGAGATATATACTGCTATTTTTTTTTACTGTATTTAGGACAGGGCCTACAGGGTGTTTAGGGTCTCACTCCGTAGATCAGACTTGTAGCAGTTCTCCTGTTTTCAGCCTCTCAGGCCCTGGGATTACAGGCTCAAGCCATCACACCCAGTTTCAATTGCCATCTCAGTGTGCCCCGGGGGACAGAGCCGGCATGGCACACCAAGGACCAAACCCTGGCTGCCACGTTCTGCCTAAGTAGGTGCTGGCATAATTTTTTTTCTCATAAAATAATGAATCATCTTTCTTATGGAAGTGGTTACCTTCTTAATAAATTCAGTGGATTTAAAAACTATCCTAGGATCATGACAACTAGCAATAACCATAATTGGCAGCCATCTTTTTTCCCCAGAAGTGCTGTGACAGGAAGCTATAGCCTAGGGTCCTTATTGAGAACAGAAATCTGTTCACCTTGCTTCCAGAGCCTACAAGTCCGAGATCATTTTGCCACCATGGTCAAGGGGCTGCCTCTGCGTTGCAGAATGTCTGCCATTGGCCTTTCTATGACAGAAACTGCACAAAAGCCCTTGTTTAGTCTCGCCTTATATGAGCATTCACCCCATTCGTTAGGGCTCTGTCCTCATGACTCAGATACTTTCTAAACACTCTAGCTTCTAGCTCCACCATGTTGGTCGATCCCGTGGCAACATTTGAGGTGTGGGGTATATTCCAGCTCTCCCACGTTTTCCTTTCCTTTCTTTTTGATCTTTAATTTTATTGGTATAACTTAGATATGCATAGGAGTCATGCTCATCACAGAGATTTGTACCTGTACTTGTTATATCTTGACTCCCCTTTATGTCCCACTCCTCTCTTCTCCCTTTAATACCCTTTCCCCTCCTTACTTTCCATGTTGTTCTCATGTATCATTTACAGAAACCCAGCTCCACATACCAAATATCAAAGGACACGGCAGTACATAAAAAAAAGGGGGGTAAGTGTTGGGGCAGGGTCCTTCCTGATCTCTAAGTGCAAGCAAAACCCTTCATCTATTCTGTAGTCAGTCTTCCCTTTCAGAATGGAAGAGAAATTTGTCTGTGGTACCTACTGAAAAATATTGTCTCACTTGTTTTCTGCTGGCCGTAGCGGGTATTCTCAGGAACATTCCCACAGCTTCAAAGTTGTGCTTTCTGTGCAAAGTTTGGAGCATGAAGTCACTCTCTCACGCTGTTGCTGACTAACATTCTAAGATGAGACGCCAACGTTTTCTAGAGAGAAGGTAGTTGAAAAGACCTACGTCCTGCCCACCATGAGCTCAGAAATAAAAAAGAATACATTTTCTTAGCTGTCTGGGTGAAGCAAGAACAGTCAAATATCTGCCATATGAAACACTCTGCCTTAGCCTCACACCCAGACAGAATCCATTTTATTTTGGAAAATGTTGATCCACAAAGTTTTTGGAAAGCGCAAAAATCATGAGAAAATTAAATGATCATGCTGATATGTAACTAACAGGAAAAATATCTCAGATGTTTTGCCTATTGTCTTGGTTACTTTTCTCTCCTTGCTAGGTCAAAATACCCAAAACCAAAAATGAAAGATAGAAAAATTTATTTAGCTCATAGTTTGTTGAGGTTTGAATCTATAATGCGCTAACTCCACAGTAGGGTGGCACACGGCAGAGGGAAATAGATCATGGTGGTGGAAGACAATAGAAGCAACAGAAGAAAAAGGGAGGAAGAGAGGGACCTTAAGATTCCCCCCTTATACTGTGGGTATAGCACACACACCTATGAGCCCAGCATTATACCATGAGTGAGTCGCAAACTCTGGGCACCCACCCTATGACTATATGAGGCTTTGGGAGAGGGACATCTACACCCAAACTGGAACATCTATCTCTAAATAATCTCACGTTATAGTCATTCATTTAATCAGGGGTTTCTACTTAGCAGGTGGTTGCCTGAATACCTACATACTTTTATAAGTGATCTTTGACAATTTGCCTGATTGTTTATGTCATTCTAATATAACTAAAATTGTTATACCAGAAATAGCATGCTGAGGAACAGGTTCATTACATAGTGATATAAAAAGGCTCTTGAGTTTTGTGTCCTTTGACATTTAAAATGAACTCAAATTATATAAGAAAAGATAATTCTTAATTGACACTATAAAAATTTAACTATAGACCAAAGAAGTTCTATTTTGTATTTACTTTCCTATTCTTCTTACTTATGTACATTTTAAAATGTGTCTGAATATCAATAACTTGTGAAATGCAAGAAAAATCTGCCATAACCAATCACATGTTATTTAACTTCACAAGACCAAAGCGAAATTTCGTTTTAATTTAGACCTCTAAAAGCGTTTTCATTTTAGTATATTCTATTCAACTCTATCTTGGATATCAATCAATAAAACTCATTTTATCTCGCATTTTGATTGCAAATATTATCTAAAACATCTCTTTATTGGGGCCTGGCGGGATGGCTCAATGGTCTAAAGCACCGGCTTGGGAAAGCTTGGGAGGTTTCAGGGACCACGGTTCAATCCTGGGCACCACATGCTGCGCCAGCCCTGCCCTCTGGGGGGTGGGCTGAGCTGGCCAAAAAAAGGAGTGAATAAACAAAGGTTCTGAAACAAGAATAAAAATAATAAATAAAATTTAAAAAAAAATAAAAAAATAAAACATCTCTTTTATACTTAAAAGTGAAACATGATAAATTTGAAAACTTGTTCAATTCTATATAGTTCTGTGATATTACTTGAACAAAATAATTTAAATTGGACATATTATAGTATAATTTGAAAATTTGATTAACAAATGATATGTCAGAGATTGTTCAATTTTATATTGTACACAAGAGCTATACTATTTTAGTTACACTACATCTTTTATATTATATATATTTCTTTTCATGATTTAGTATTTTTACTATTTAAATTTAACAATGGTTATATTACATATTTTTATCATCAGATCAGTTTAGATTAATAGATATAGGTATATAAGATTGATCAAACAGTTAAACATTAACACTTTTAATAAACATTACTTTTTTTTTCTTTTGCCCTTTCTTTTTTTAAAAGTTGACACATTGCATATTGTCCTCACAATAGTTCTGCAGAGCACAGTGTGTGGGCATGACCCACCTCCCTATGTATTACCTATATTTCTAATAACATTGGCCTAATCGTGCATTTTCTTGGCTAGTATAACAATACAAACCATTCAATTATTTTATTTTAGAGATAGAAATAATAATTAACAAAAATAAGAACTAATGGGAGTCCTACAAAGTAGTTCTATTCCTTTGTCACATTGCTGTAAGCTATTAATATTTGACTTGTTATTTGTTATGAACAAATATTTCAAATATAGGTGGAAAAAATTCAATTCACTGACAGATTCTTAATGTTGCTTATTTATTTATCAGTTTTCCCATTATTATAATAATCAAGTTGATTAGTAGTCTAATTCCACAAGATCTCCTCTTCAAAACATAAGCATCAGCCCAAGTGATGCTCCCTCTTTAAATACCTTACTCCACAATCTGGCCCACTTTCTCTTTGTACCTCATGAGGACGAGTCATGAGTTTTGCCCTGCATCAGCTAAGTGGGTGTCACTCTGGAGACAGTTTTACTATTAAAACTTAGATAAGGCCCTACTTCTGCACACTTCCTATTAATAGGTTCCAGGTTGGTTACCTTAACCTCTACACAGTTGTTCAAGCTCATCGCATTGTCATATTCCAGAGCCTATCATTAGGTTTCAGCTGACAACTGAGAAACCATGAATTTTCTATCACTCCTGCTATACCTTGAAATTTTTTGATTCATCAGGTGATTATCTACAAAGTAGGACTTACCTTTTCCAACTTTCATTTTCAGTTGCTTTATAAAGTATATAAGGAGATGGAAAATCACAAGCAG
>PVJA010021688.1:0-21271 GCA_004027025.1 Myocastor coypus
ATATTGACTGCATCTCAAAACATTTAGATTTAGAGATAAATAGGCTTGGGATATCATTAGGTCTGTCTATTTATACCAAAAACATTGGAATAAAATTATGTCTTTTCTCAGCAATGTTGTAATATAGGATCTTTTCCCACATGTCTTTCTTATTTATAGCATCCAAAAATAGGACTGAGAGTATCCCTAATATGTTTTTATCAATAAGTCTTCATGTACAACATTTTTGGGTTGTTTTTGTGTCTCTCTAGAGTTCGCTAAGGATGCTGTGTTAGTTACTTTGCTCTTTGTTGAGACAGAATTCCTGGCACCCAAAGTTAAAGGAGGAAAGGCTTGTTTGGCTCATAGTATGTAGAGGTTTCAGTTCATAGTAGGCTGGCTCCAAGGCAGAGCGGGATGTCAGACAACGAACAGTTCATTGCAGACAGAAGGCAGCAACAACTGTAGTAGCAAGTGATCAGCACTGGCCCTGTTGCTGCCTCTCATATCTTATCCATGCTACCCTCCCATGGGGCAGATAGCGTTAACACCAAGGTGGGGAAGCTGTAATCCTCCAGCACCGCACCATGAGTCAATGCCACATCACGTTCTTGATCTCAGCGTCACACAGTCTAATCCAACCACATCTGAAAGCCACATGGACGACTGCATGAGGCTTTGCAGGGACGTCTAGATACGAACCATAATAAATGTATTCACAATATATTTTCCTTAGGGCTAACATTTGGCCTTATCAGTAGAGTGCTACACATAGTCTCATACAGTCTCTACTATGTTAGAATGAGTGTATTGGCTCTTTGAGGGACTTTCACTTGCCTTAGCTTTTACAGTCATTTACAAACAACTTTCTACGACATGCACCTAGGGAATGTACAGGGCAAGAAAGTGAAATGTGAATGTACAGTGAAAGAAAGATAGTAGTTTTACTATCTATTGAATCATTCCCAGATTTTGCATCAAGCTGAATGTTAGAAGTCAGAAGGTCTAAGATTATAATCTCCAGTCCTCTTCCCTAAATTCAATTTGGGGGGATTCTGCTTTTCCTCTCTGTGCCACTCGATGGCTCCCAGGACACTTGTTCACTCTTGGCCTCTGGCCTGCCTAGATCTACCTGTGGGGCTGCTCCACAGAGCACATTGACACAAATGCCTGTGAAGCATATTAAAGCCGATGAGTTTGTTTCCTCCGGCGGTCCCCAAATCTCCTTTAAAACGAGGTATAGATAATTTTCTCCTCACTTCAGCAGCACATATATTATAATGTAAAGGAAATATACATTTCCTTGATGAAAAGCCCGCATCCCATCCTTCTTCAGCATCTACCATCCACAGACACATCTATACACTGTTGTCAGGCTCTCAGATTCCATTATAGAATTTTAAAATCTTGCAGATAAACAACTGTCTTTATTTATGATGTCAAATGGTTTCTCTTTTTTGTGTAAATTCTTTAGAATTATTATTACTTTTCATTTCTCCACAACTAGGGATTGGACTCAGGCCTTTGTGCTTGCCAGGCAAGCACTTATCTACTGAGCTATCTCCCTAGCCCCTACTGAGAATTCTTTGGAATTATAAAAGGACAATCTTTTTTGGTACAGGGTCTCACTACACAGGTTGGACTTGTAATGACCTTCCTGTTTCAGTCCCCACACCAGGGTGTGCCACCATGCCTGATCTTGGTGGCTTGCTTGGCATACCTAGGGTGGGGCCAGTGTGGCATGCAGTACTGGGAATTAAACCTAGGTCCTTCTGCTTGCCTAGGCAGGCACTTAGACTGCTGAGCTATCTCCCCAGCCCTAGATTTTTTTATTCTCCTATTTTCACCACATGAGGGACAAAAAATAGAGGACTTTACTATCGAGCATTGTTCTCTGAATGTCATTTTTGTTGCATTTTCTTCTCCTCAGGTGGACTTACTAGACATCAGCAGGTGAATGTGTACTCTTATAGTTTAGGCCTAAGATGTTCCTCAAAAGTCTCATGGGTTCGGAAGATGCAACGTGATTGGGTTATGGGGTGCTACATTCACCAGTAGATTTATTCCTTGATGAGCTCATAGCTGAATGTAGAGTTAGGAGATAGGGTCTGCTTGAAGAAAGCGAGTCCCTGGATTTGTGCCCCGCAAGGGGTGTATTCTTGTCCTTCCCACTTTCCTTATGTTCTGCTGCCTACCTGCCTTGGGTTGAGCAGTTTCTTCTGCTACCCCTTCTGTCGTATTTCTGCCTTGCAGGGGATGAAGCCTTTGAAGTTATGAGCCAAAATAAAATTTTCCTCCTTCACGTTACAGATATATCAAAGCGGCTTTTTTTTGTCACTAGAAAGTGACTACTTCTACCTATTGCATTCCACATCCAACCAGTATTCAATGAGAGCCTACATTTCCTCTAGGAAACTACCACTTCTGCGACTACTCAGCAGGACTGCTACTTGGATATTTATCAATGTACATACACTGCATATGTGAAGGAAGGAGTACGCATGTACATCATATGTGATGCTATCTATTAAAATACAAGACTGGCAAATGGAATATTCAAGTTCTACTCTAAGATTTGCCCTTTGCTATATTGGGAAGTCTTTTTATGTATGTGAACCTTAGGCTTTTCATCTGTGAAAAATGCAGTGTTGAGTATAATACATATTTTCATCACCTCAGTTTTAATAGTCTGAGGTTTTCAGTCCCATATGGTATTTTTATGGTTTAAAAGCTCCCAAGGATTCGCAATTACAAAGATAACCACGTTCCTAATGTATTTTCTCTAACCCTGCAAATACTTATTATCATTCACTTTTTGGTCTTGAAATAGTGGAACACTTATTTTTTTGGCAGGAATATATTAGAATTTGTCATCACATAATTTTTAAAATTGTGCGTGCATTAAAATTTTCCAAAGACATTAAATATTCAACATTTATAAACCATTTTTCTTGAAATATTTCGAAATGGATAAAATGCCACAAAGTACAAACCTCAGTGGAAAGCTTTAATGATGGACTTTGAAGAAGCTAATCTACCAATGGAATAGATATTAAAAATAGACTTTGCAATGTTGGTCTATGTTCTTTAGGACAATCTAGCTCCATGTCATAGGGTTGTGACATATTGGAATGGAATATCTTCACTCAAATCCTTCATTCAGAACCAAACTGCCATGAACTGGAAGCTCATGACTTTACTTTGAGATATTCTATGAAGCATCAAATTAAAATACAAATTCATTTCATCAAGTCATGTTTACTTCTATTTCTCCATACCTCTCTTCTGTTTTTTCCTATAATATTCTTCAGGCAATTTCATTTGATATAGCGCAGGTCAAGCCATCAACTTTTGACAAAACTTATCTGGAGGTGGAAGCTCACTATGTTGCCAAGGTGGATGGACTTGTAATTCTCTTGCATCAGCCCTTTGAGTGGCTGGAATTGCAGTTATACAGGGCGCATGCCACCACATCAAGCATAAATTGATTTTAAAACTGATCCTGTTTTAATGCATTTCAAAATTTTAGGAAGTTAAATAATTTCATTGCTTATCCAAAGTGAAAAATATTCAGAGTAATATTATCTTACTGTTGTAGTCATGGATCTATAATAGCTCCTTATTCTCAAATTAGTGATACAATAGAAAAAGAATACTTATTTACTTGTTTTTGCATTTTAAGGAAAGGCTATAGGGTATTCAGTGTCTCACTGTTAGATCAGACTTGTAGTGATCTGCCTGTTTATAGCCTCCCAAGAGCTGGGATTATAGGTGTGTGCCACCATGCTCATTCTAGAAAAAGAATAATTTTGAAGTCTTAATGTAAATACCAATTTCATCAAATACCAGTTGTAGTTTACTTGTTTAATAATTTACCTGAGTCTGAGTTTATTTCTCACATACTTCTAATAACTTAAATTGTCATGATGGTAGAGATACTATATGAGCATATAAAACTGTTCACAATAGATACTTAATAAACAGTAATTGTCACATCAGGATTATTATGAGTGATCAGATAAAATAAAGCACCACTAAAAGTTCTTCAAATCTTTTCATGTGAGTAAAAAGTTAGGATATTAGGATACATCATTTTATTTTCTGATTATTTGAGAAGTATTTGTTTTTATTGTTACTAAAAACATTTAGCAACAGGATGAACATTCAAGCATCGGTAAACCTGAGGAATTAATAACTGCTCATATACTATGGTAGCTCACCACCGTGTGCAGAAGAAAGTAGTGTGCAGAAAGTAGTGAATGCATTTATTTCTTTATTTCTTTTATTTTAAGGAAAGAAAGATCCATTTAGCTCACAGTTACTGGAGGTTTCAGTCCATATTCGGCTGACTCCAAGGCAGACTGGCACATGGCAGAGAGCAGCAGTTCATGATGGTAGAACAGCAAGAATGACAACAGAAAGTCTGTCTCTCTTATATTACATTCAGGCTATTTCTCCCCAGGGTGGGAGGTGTACACACCCATCATCCCAGTAGAGCTAAGACCCATGATCCCAGTGGATCACGAGTTAGTCTCAAAATCTAGAAGTCCCCTCCCCATGACTGCAGGAGGCTTTCGGGGGACAAGTAGACACAAACAACAACAGTTCACCATTGGACCCCCAAAGTCTCATGTACATCTCTTTATTCAAAAGATATTTTAGTCCATCTCAAAGAGTTGTCAAAGTCTCAACAGTTTCAGCATTTCTGAAAAGTCTAAGAACCAAGTCTTCTCCCAGATCCAAGACACACTCTTAACAATGAGCCCCTGTGCAAAAGAAAAGTTAAACAAAACCAACATTCAAAGGGATAAGATAAACATTACCATTCCCAAATGGTATTCTGCTATTGTAAACAATAACAGAATATAAAAAACTGATACCAACACAAGTCAAAAAAATCCACCAGGGCAAACATTAAATTCCATAGTTTCAAGTGGAACATCTGAAGCAGTCTGAACTGAGTTGTGAGCTCCAAAGGCCTTCAATGGCTCTGCTCCTAAGACACTCTTGGTGGTAATGACACAGGGAATTTTCAAATGATACAGGGAGAAAAACTGATCCTGAGTGAGTGACATCCAAAATGATACAGGGGAAAAATGATCTCCCAACCTGAAAAATATCTGTGACAAGCTGATGCTCTCTAAAATTAAAGAATGAATTTTAGGAACAAACGGAGGTTATGAACAGAATATACTTGTTAGGAGAAAGCAAACTCCTGTCCAAGAAAGGGACAGAAGGGGGGCCTGAGTGGGTGGTCTCCAGAAGCTGTCTCTTCTATGGTTTTATAGAGTGAAATCATGTGGTGCGGTGGGTCTAAGGTGGTAGAGAAGACATGGGAACTTGTTTAGGTGCACATGAGGTAGGACGAAACCTTGGTCAACCAATGATATTACAAGCACCATTGCTCAGGTAAAATTGATTAAGTCCAGGACCAAATGGAGAAGTGAGTCATATAGCAAGTGGGCAAGAATATTGAACAAGGTCTCTTCTTGTTGGGCTTGGGCTAGTGATGTTTCCAGGCTCTTTCAAAGAGATTGATACTTATTTAACGTGTCCATCCCTGACGATATATACTTCCTTAGGGAAGTATGTGGCTACATTTGTTTACTCTTGTCTTAAAATCTGGACCATGTCAGAGGAGTGTCTGTCTATAGTTGTAAAGTCACCTTGCCTTCCATGTCATCCTTGAGAGCTTGTCTAACTGCCTATAATATTTCTATCTAATTCAGCTGCTATAACAGTAGCTCCCATGGCTTCTTTCTTAGGCTGGCTTTGCTTACTCTTTGCAGTTTCCCTTAGACAATCCAAGTTTCTGGCCTTTACAAACTTTTTGGGTTTCCACTGAATTGGCTTCTCACTCTCTGCTTCACACACTACCCTGTTGGGGGTACACTGCTGGGCCTTCCAGGCCTTCTGAAATTGAGGTGGAAGCCTTCTTAACCTAACAACTCCTGTATTCTTAGTGTGCCTAAAACCAATGTCATGTGGATGATTCCAAGTTCTGCTGCCAACTGGAGCAGTAGTCAGGCTTTCTTCTCTCTTGGCTGTAGGAGTCAAGTACCTGGATCATTTATACTCTTGACCCTGATTCTGAGAAACAAATTCTCCATGATGGCACCATTTTGGAGCCAGGTGTGGCTGCTGCCACCATTGTGGAACATGGGATTCTGTGGCTTTCTTCTCAAGGCAAAATCTTTCTCCATTACAATTGTGAGGCTGCAAGGGGTGGAGGTCTGCCACCTCCTGTGATGCCCTCAGGCATTCTTTTTGATTTTCTGGTTCTTTCCCAGTAATGGAGATCTTCTTACCTCTATCTATCATGGCATTCCTGGTGCTTCCTTTCTGGCTAAACTCACAACATCTTAAATCATCCTGCTTGGCTCTTTGCTTTTGATTTTCAACATAAATCTGGCTAAGAGCCCCAGTAACAACCATGGCACCACCCCAATGTTTGGCTGCTTTGAAATATCTTTTGTGTACTGAAATTTACATTTATTCAAACAAAGTCACATCATTTTCTAGAACACACCAGAGTAACTCTCCAACTCCCAAATTTTGGCCTGAACTTTTTGGATTTAATTTCCTTTATCCCAGTCTCTCCTTAAAGGTCTTCTCATGCATGCAGCCTGCTTATGGCCCAGGCAGTATTTCACCCCATGAATTCTTTGTCCACATCACGGCCTCCTACGGGATGGCTTCTCACATCTCCAGTGATTTCCCTTCATACTGTCTTTATTACTGTCACGGATTTCCATGCACACAGAGCTGGGCAGTCATTCCTTCAGGAACCACTGTGTGATCTATTCTCTGCTAGCAACTTCTTGTCTTTAGTGTGGTGAGTGCTAGCTGAGTCCTGCGCTCGTAGACCTCTTTGGTCACCTGGCCAAACAAGTGGCAGCATTCAATTGGGCCACATTCTCACAGCTACCCACTACAGCGGCCCTTTGCTTCCATGAACAGATGCCTGAAACATTCTCATGGCCTGAGTTATGATTTCTTTCTGTCCACATGAACTGCTGAAATATATGTAACACCTATGCTTCTGTCCATAGTGGAGGAACACGGACTGGTGAGGTGCCTCTAAGATCTATAGTCCTCTGAAATGCTTCACCCGTGAACCCATGGCTTCCTCCACAGGAGTTGTAACAGCTGGTATCTTGGGAAGTTCGGGACAGCCAAAGGGTCTTGAATGCAAGCACTTCAGTAGCTCTGGCATCTTCCTGCCTGAATGGATGGCCATCTAGAGACACAGCAAATGGTACCGCTGAAGTAAGCCACCCAATCAGCGCTGGGACGTCTTGAACTCATCAAGGGATATTTCTTTTAAGAATATTTTATTTTATTTTATTCCTTTTCTTGATTCAGAACTTTCATTTGTTTATTTATTTATTTTTATGGCTGGCTCAGCCTGCCCTGAGGGCAGGGCTGGCACAGCATATGCTGCCGGTGACCGAACCGCCGTCCCTGCAGCCGCCTAAGCTTTTCTAAGCAGGTGCTTTAGACCACTGAACCATCCTGCCTGGCCCCATCAGGGGATACTTCTAACTGTGAAGCTACAGCCAGGGCAAAGGCCTGAATATCAGCCCTGTGCACAACCAGAGCCTTGGCGCCCAGGTCAGCGATCCATTCACAGACGTTGTCTTCCAGATCCGGGAACGAGGCCTGCTGACCCGAACCGCACTTGCACTTCTTTCATTGCCCTCATCCACCAGCTGACTCAGGGTCTCTTACTCAGAGCGCCACTTCCGGAACATTCGGAGATCCAACTGCTTCTCTCTGCAGAAAGCCGTGAGATTCTTGCCCCTCGAGTCCTCCACGATGCCCTTCTTGTACTTGACGGAATAGCTCTTTCTTTTTGCACTCATCTTGTCTGTAGCTTTCACGGCTGTGGGTCTGGCGGTCATGACTGGTTTTGGAGGATTCTGAACAACTCTGGGTGCTTGCACCACCACTTCCTGCTCATCTTCTGAAGCACAGTTGTTGGAAGCTGCGGTGACCGTGACCACCGGCGCCGTCGTCGCTGCTGGCACTGGGGCTGGGGCCAGGGTCGGGGTCGGGGCCGGGGTCGGGGCCGGGGTCGGGGCTGGGGTCGGGGCTGGGGCCAGAGCCGGAGCCGGGGCCGGGGCGGGCTGGCTGGGGACGGCCGCCGTGGTGTCGGGTTTAGGGTCTGTGTCCGGCTCGGCGTCCCAGCCCAGCGTGCTACCGTGGGGACCCAGCGGAGAGAGCTGCAGGATGGGCCTGTGGCCAGGTACCGCCCACAACTTCTTCCCCATCACGAGCCCAAGTGCTTGAAATATCTTTTGAAAGATTAATCAATCTGCCTTGCTCAGTCTGTTTTAGGCAAAGTCTCTGGACATGACCAAAATTCAGACAGTCTTTGGGTCAAGCCGTAGCACAAATCATATGGAGTCCAACAACCAATGCGGTCCTTCCCAGAAGAGTCCTTCCTAGCCTGGTCTTTACAGGCAGGCTTTCTATCAGTCTTCTGATCTTAGCTCTGACCAGAATCTCCTAAACAGAACAACCAAAGCTCTTCACAAGTAGACGAGCTCATTATAGGTAGGCTTCCAGACAATCTTCTAGTCTGAGCACTCACCAAGATCTCCCAAACAGAACAGCTGAATCTTTTCTAACTCAACACAAATGGGCAGCATCTCCAAACCTTTCTTATGTCTTTCCATCAGCTATTTCCAAAATTTTGTAATCCGAACGCTCAGGTTCAGTCACAGCAACAACCTCACTTCTCTGGTACCAAATTCTGTCTGTTACTGTTGTTTCATTGCTGGGACAAATAACTGACACCCAAAATGAAGGAAGGGAAGGTTTATTAAGCTCAGTTACTGGAGGCTTCAGTCCAGACTTGGCTGGCTCCAAGGCAGATTGGCACATGGCAGAGAACAGCCAGGTCTTGGTGGCAGATCAGCAACAATAGCAACAGCATGAATAGATTTCTAAGATCTACTAGATTTCTAAGATGCTAGTAGTGCTCCTAAAGGAGCTATTTTTTGATTGTTATTCTTCAATTAGTTATCATAAATATAACAACATCACATTTTATTTGGCACAGTTGGCCCGTGTTAATGTGAAGTTTGAATATTAGGAGAGAAACAACTTTGTTTATGCAGAAGCAGAAAGAACAGTTATCCAAAGGACGTGGCTCAAAGATGCTTCCTGTCATGTACCCCCTTTGAGTTCCTGGGCTGAGTTTCCTGGTAGCATCTGCATCTCCTGTCACTGTGGAGCTGACCCTCTAGGGGGCGGCAAAACACTATATACGGGGCCCACTTCTTCCCAAGGATGTTACACATCAGACTCTAGTACCTGAATACCCACCTGTATGTGGGTCAACAAGGGAATACCTACTAACTGAAGTTATTTATTATGCTCCCAACCTACGTGCCTACCTCAGTGTACATACTTATTAAAACAATGCCAAACAGCAAATCAATATCTAAAAAGCAAATGTAGTCTTGTGAGGTTGGCCTTTCAGTGTTTTAAAGACAGACTCGTTGAGTATGGAAAGACCTGGAAGACAGCAGCCCAAGAACTAACATGATCTGGCTTTGAGTCCTGGATCCTCTACCTACATGTGTCCTGGGATCAGTACACACATGCTCTGAGCTTTGGTTACAGCCTGGAGATAATAGCACTTGCTCTCCATGGGTAAGGATTTTTATTTTATTTATTTTATTTTTTAAAGAATATAAAATAGTGGGGCCCGGCAGGATGGCTCAGTGGTCTAAAGCGCCTGCTTGGGAAAGCTTGGGCGGCTTCAGGGACTGCGGTTCGATCCCCGGCACCACATGCTGCGCCAGCCCTGTCTTTGGGGCGGGCTGAGCTGGCCATAAAAATGAGTGAATAAACAAACAAAGGTTCTGAAACAAGAAAAAATAAATAAATAAATAAAATTAAAAAAAAAAGAATATAAAATAGTAAAAATAGCATTAGAAGCGATACAAAATTTCATTAAACAAAATGGTAGGAATTCAACAATGGCTATTGTATTGAATGATGTTATCTTCAAAGTAGTTGTTTAGGTTACCAGATATAAACCTATAAAACTGGTTAAAAATGGAACAAAACAACAACAGAAAGAATGATAAGAAATTAAAATGAGAAAAATTTAAGGATTAATTGCTCCTTTCAGTAGACCAGCAGACATTAGCAGTCCAGTTATCCAAACCATCCTGTATATGTATGCAAATATGTCTTTTTCCCTCCTTTGTTTCATCCTTTTTTTCCCTCCCAGTTATTAAAGCTGAGCTCAGCTTTGGTGTGGAGCCTCATGCACAGGGAGCCTGATACATAGTAAGACTACCCTGCGGGGCCCACTGCCTGCTGAGTGCCCTAATACAAGTTGGGTTGGTCTTTCCAACCCAGCTCCCTACACTAAGGAATGTGAGATGCTGTTGGAATCTGAGGGAGTAGCCCGACGTCCTAGTAGGCTTTAATACCTTGCCGTTTAAATGAAAGAATGCCCTGTTTCCATTGATGGAACATAGAAGGGCAGTGAGAGGAGGCCCCAAGTGGAGAAGCTGGGACACAGGGAGCCATGCCGTTCTGACAGTGGCTCAGCAGGGCACTCAGGACCTCTCTTAAAAGTCAGGATGAGCAATGCTGAGGCATCTGAGGGTTTTATTTCTTGCCATTAAATATAGCTTTAAGCTGTCAGATTCTGGTTAAAGTACCTGAACCACTTAGCAAACAATCGTGGAGAAGTCAGAAGAAGCAATAATTTGAATAATTTTATGTAACAGGTGGAAGGAAAATGTGTTTTAATAGTAACACAGGGAACGCAAGGCTCTTAGGAACAATATGACCTGTTAAGCCAGTACACTTGCAGCAAGGGGCAAGAGGTGAATGCTTTAAAAAGACTAGTTGACCTGGTCTTTTCATTTTCAATGAAAGTTTTCCCATTAACTGGGGAAATTTATGGACAGTAATGCAAGAAGATGAAGTAGATATTTAAATATTTTTCCTAGGAACCCATTTTACTTGAAGATAAATAGGAAAAAACTGTGTTTTTTCTTTTCTTCTTTTTGGTCTTTTTAAAAGACAGCAGCAGCTGAAGCAGCCAGCATCTAGAAGATTGTAACCATGAAGTTCAACCTGTTCGTGACCTCGAACAGCAGCAGAAATCACGAATGCCACTTCAGTGCCTCCTCGCATGTGCGCTGGAAAATCATGTCTACCCCTGTTTCCAAGGAGCTGCAGCGTGGTTATCACCAGGCTAAAACTGGATAAAGACAGAAAAAAGATTCTTGAATGCAAAGCCAAGTCTCAGTGAGTTGGAAAAGACAAAGGCAAATACAAGGAAGAGCTCATTGAGAAAATGCAGGCGTGAACATAAACTGTTGTGCAGTTGTGGTTTACCAGGGGACGTCTGGCCCACCCTGTGCTTTTCTGGAACTTTTAAAGATGTCTCTGGAATGCTTCATTGCCTCTTTTTTTTGTATCTTGAAAATACACATTTTTATTTCCTTAAGCATCTTCGTAGTAAGACTATATTTCCATTGAAGTATAGAATTAGTCATTTCAGACTGAATGAGATAGAAAAAGAGGTAAAGAATTCTTGATTTTCACCTCATCTAGATGAGTACATAAGTATAAGTTGTTCAGAATCTGAAATCCATGACTTTAGAATAGTAATAATGCTTTGAGATGGAGAGCCCAACAATAATCTCCTCCTTCTCTTCCTTCTTTACCTCCTTGTTTTGCTGTTGATACATGGCTCTATTTTTGCAATTTTTGATTAATAATTTTATGAATAAAATTGGAGCAATTTTCCAACTCAGCAGTAGATCTAAATGTCAAAAAGACAGCAGTAGATCTAAATGTCAAAATTTATTTATTGCAAAAATAAAAAAACATTTATTTTTTATTTAACTTACTAAAATGTAAATATTTAAAATAAAATACTTAAATCCTGTTGCCTCAGAGTATGAGTAAACGAGGAACCTAGTTTTCTTTGCCCACTGTCCATGGGACAGAGCCTTGCAAATTCTGAAGCCCTGGGTGGCTGATCTAGGGGTAAGTCCTGACCCACTCTGAACTGGCCTCTGTTGGCCTTCCTCTCCATCTGTGGAAAGAGTCTGAGGACCTGTAGGCCTCCAGAGGCAGCCCGTCTCTGAAAGGAGGAAACTCTGATTCTTTACCAGACCAATGAGGCCTTCTAGTGCACCTAGGCAAGTTATGCATAAGGGAAACAATCCATGTGTCCTCAGGTTGGAAGGGCTCTGGAGCAGCTACATAGTTGCCAACAGGTGCTCCTCTAAGTAGTGACTTAAACTCACCCACTGTACTTACTTTGTGGCTACTTCATGCCAGGCATTACTGTATATCCTATGAGACAAAGAGAAGACCTGACCTCTGCTCTCAGGCACTGATGGAAAGAAATGGACATTGATAAAGAGGCTGTTACACTGCCTTCTCGTACAATATGTGGTTGGCCCATGGTTTTCCTGGAATCCTGTTTCTTGAGAGCTATAGTCTTTGGTGATGAATTAATTATACAAGTGCTAAGATGAGGGAAGAAAAAGGAGGAAAACTTCACACGTCATGTTAAGATTATTCCAGTTTGTGCATCACAAAACAAGCTCTCAAGCAAAATAATCAGAAACTGGGCCCCACATTCTATAATGTACCTCATTAGTGAATTATTGTCAAGAACAGAAGATAATTTATAGTGTCTATGATGACTCAGAGTGATTACTTTTTCACTTTTTATCTTATAAGTGATAGAATTTTCATTTTTAGATTCTACTACAAGGAGGAAGAAGAGTTAAGGTTAGGATTTGGAGATTTTAAGATATATTTAAATTTAGTGAAGAGTCTACAGGTCTACAGGGAGGACCAGGGAGATAGCTCAGTAGAATAAGCACCTGCCTGGCAAGCTCATGGTCCTGAGTTCCATACCCAGGACCAAAAATCCCCTGAAAAAACAAAACAACAAACAAACAAATAGACAAACGAACAAAATAAACTACAGGGTCTCATTACACAGAACAGACTCATAGAATTCTCCTGTTTTCACATTCCCAAGCACTGCGATTATAGGTGTGTTCCACCATGCCCAGTCTGAGTCTCTGTCTCAGTGTGCCCCAGGGGCAGGTTTCAGTGCACCGCAGGGGCAGGGAGATTTGGAGATTTTAGATTTTCTTTTATAATTTGTTGTATGAAACCTGATATATGTGATTTTTGGGAATTAAAAAAAAACTTCTCGAATAGTTTGAATTTACAGATATGAAAGTAGGTATATTTATTTCACATTGTGCAATTAAAAAAAAAACACTCAGAAAGTTGTTATGGTTTGTGTCTAGTTGTCCCCACAAAACCTCATGTGGTTATGGGGTGGGGACTTCTAGAGTTTGAGGTTAATTTATGATCCACTGGGATTAGGGGTTTTAGTACTGCTGGGATTATGGGTGTGAATCCTTCCCCAGCTTGGGGTGGACAGCTTGGGTGCAGTTTAAGGGTGACAGACTTGCTCTCTGTTGCCACTGTTGCTGTCACTCCTCCCATTTGCTCTCCCGCTCTTCATTGCCGCCATGAATGGCTGCCCTCTGCCCTGTGCCACTCAGCCTTGGAGCCAGCTGACCATAGACTGAAACCTCCACTAACTGTGAGCTAAATAAGCCTTTCCTTCCTTCATTCTGAGTTGGGTATTTGTCCCAGTAACGAGAGAAAAGTAACTGAGAGACAGAATTCGATATCGATAAGATGCTTGGAAGTAACCTTTAAACAAGGATGTCATTTTTAAATGTAATTGATTTTCCAGCCATTTTTTCATGGGTAACTATAATTTTAGTGTACACATTAACATTATTGCAGCATGGAATTCATGTTATTTTGAATGAAGTATCAAACTCTCGCAAGATAAAAAGGTGCTATCCAGAGCATGAGGCTGCGATGCAAGTAAATGGGGTCGTCTCTTTCTCTTGAAGAAAAAAAAAAATTGAATGTTGAATATTCAGAGGAATTACATTTATAGTCACACACCATATAACGATGTTTTTTGCTTATAACTAACTACCTGTATTATAATGAGTGGTTTCATAAGAGCATAATGGAGCTGAAAAATGCCAGTTGCTTAATGATATCATTTCTTGTGGTGGGATAGTGCAGCACATGTGTGTATCCATTTATACATACATGTACATGTATGTACATGTTTGTGATAATGCTTCTATAAGAATCCCACTGGACTGATGATCCTATGAAATATAACAATATAATCCCATATAGCTCAAAAATATCTGATAAAACAGCTAAACTACTGTCTTTTGTTTTTATGTATTTATCCATTTATTTAATTTTTGTATTTGGTACAGGGTCTTACTACACAGCTCAGACTCATAGTGACCCTCCTGTTTCAGCCTCCCCAAAGCTAGGGTTTCTGGCATGATTTGCCACTTTCCATCTTGGTGGCTGGTACAGCATGCAGTACTGGGGATCAAACCCAGGTTCTTGTGCTTGCCGAGACAGTTGCTTAGACTGCTGAGCTACCTCCGCGGCCCACTGCTGGTCTTTGTATTTACTATTCTGTACTCTTTGTTGTTATTTTAGAATATACTTTTTCTATCTAGAGTAATTGTACTGTAAAGCATAGACCCTGCTCTACTCTAGGCAGCAGCGGGTATCTTGTGTTTATCACACCTTCTGACTGCACCAAGAGATCACACAGAGTGAATGACCTCTCCTGTGTAGGTTGTGCAGTTACTTTTATACTCGATGATTGTGCTGGCAAATCTATGGCATGCATGTGAGTTACTCTGTTTTTCTTTTGGGGCAGAAGTTGTTACTGTAGAGTTATTTTTCTAGATGAAAACTTCAGAATTCAGGTTTAACTGAGTTGCGCTTTGGCACTCGGTCTCTGAAATTGTTACCATCTCTGCCCTACGATGTTTGCATAAAGAGAAAATAACCTAGTGATGCTCTTCTCACCATGCATCTCTCTTGCCAGGGAACTCCTATCTGCGTAAAGCTGCGTGTGTATTCTGCTATGCCAAACTTGATAATACATTTTGTTATCTTTATAACATCTTTTAAAAATGTTAATATATGATGAAATAAATTTATGTGAGGTATGAAGCAACCCTCAGGAAAACCTTTCTGAACTTCATCTTCATCATTACACTCCGGAAGACAAGCCATTTGTCGTGTATAATTAATATTTCTCTTTCTTTCCTCCTTAAGCACAGGCATTGCAAAATAAGTCATGTAGTTTTATAATAAATAACATGGCTTTCAGCAATTTGTTTCCATGTCTTGATACACGTAGGATTTGGTGAGTCTATTCTGAAAATTTATACATTCTTCTTAGTTTTGTTCTCAGATGTGAGTTTGCTTGGTAACATGTCTATAGAATAAAAATCTTCATTTTGTAAAATTAAGAAAAGGCACACTTAGATTACAAAGTAACTTTCACTTCACACTTTCATTTCAATATGATGTGACTTATCAAAAGTGTTATGGTAATTGAGTAAGGTGAGATAGTTTTATGAATTCCAGAGGAGTTGAAAGGTCATAAGACTAATATAGGTATTTTATCTATTCAACCTAAACTTATGCAGAGACTATGGTCAATAGTCTTCTTCCTTTGGAAAGGTTTCCAATTAGACGTGCACTTTAGCATTCAACCTATTAGGCTGATGCTCAGAGTTCAGTTATTTCAAGTCAATCTTGGCTGATTTTCTTTGTGGGAGGAAACATTTAAACAGATAATCCGCAAGTAGTTGGCCTAGCATATTAATATGCATTTCAAAGTTCATGGAATTATTACTGAATCTATTGAAATGTGTAGAAATTCAAAACTAATAATAATTAAAAACTAATAATGACAACTAATTGGATTATATAATAATCTAATCATATAACTCAAAAGTCAGGTAGTGTTTAGCCTTCCTGATTCATGTGGGGGGCTGCAGAGATAGCTCAGAGGCTTAAGTGCCTGCCTAACAAGCACAAGGTCCTGAGTTCAATCCCTGGTACCAAAATAATAATAACAAAAATAAATAAATAAAAGTAACATTAGGTGGAAATGTAGCGGGAACTGCTACATCTCCATCTTTCATGTCCTTTATAGTGGCATTGATATCTTCACTCTCTGATGCATGTTGAAATTTTATAGTGCCATTTCTTAGAAAGATGAACTCTATCTGTTATTCCTTTCACCTAATGAACTGGATGATAAAGTATTTTGTTTTAAAATGATAATCAAAAGAGCACAAATATGAATGCAGCAGAATAGTTGGCAAGTGATTCTATTGCTTTTTGTATTTAATCATCACTGTAAAAGTCCAAAAGTGGGACAGATTTTCACATTGTTCACATCTTTTTCTATGAATAAGAAGTTAGTTATATTATTGTAGAAGATAGGGTAAATGAACAATAAATACTAGTAGGCAACTCAAGCAGTTGTTTTAATTACTTTATCAAAATTGACTATACATATAACTATATATAACTATATAACTATATAACTATATAACTATATATATATATATATATATATATATATATATATATATAACTGAAACCAAGGCAAATTTTTTTAAACAGGTTCAGCCTAGTCTTGAATTGATCATGTATCTAGGCCTGCCTAGAACTCAAGGTGGTCCACTTAATTTAACCTAATGAGTGTTGGCATTATGAGGATGTGCCACCATGCTTGGATAGGTATTTTAAATAAATAAATAAATAAATAAATAAGTAGTTTTGTTTGCTACTGTTATTGATATTTATCTATACCTCAAAAAATGTACACTTTTTTTCCCCAAAAAGCTATCTATTCTGTTAATTTCAGAAGACTCCCTCTAGTTTTCAGAGAAAGATGTCAATTAAATTAAATGTCTTTTTATCCTCAAAACACATGCACAGGCTATCTAGGCAACAAGGATTAGAACTATATATATTTTTTCTGACAGATGAAATTGGATTTTGTAAGCTTTCTTAAACTGATGACCTATTGAGTTACCCACATTTGTGGTAACTGACCTCTTACAGAGCAGAGACTCCTTTACCTTGAGACCTGCCTTGATATCTCCAGAATGGTACCTGGAAAGTTCTTCACATTGGAGGGGAGGAACTACCTTACAAAAGGGATAAAAGTTCTGTCCTATATTCCTCTGTTTTATACCACAGGTAGTTAGTTTCTGCTCTGCTCCATTTAAGTAGACACTTCCAATTGATTGTTCAGTGAAGGACACAAATAGAAATATAAGATTTTCACAAAATATAGAGATATCAAAGGATCATAAAAATCATGATACATAATGATTCAAAGAAATCATGAAAAAATAAAAATCTTTGTTTGTATGACTGGGCAGTTCTGTCTACCCTTATGTCCTCAAATAAGAGATCACTTCTTCTTCCTTCTACCTTGGGTTTTTTTTTTTTTCAAGTGGGTGAATCCCAGCTGTGGATGGCTTGAGATATCTGTAGGAGGTTTTAGCAGCATCAAAAGAAATCTATGCCATCTAGTTTTCTTTTTCTGAATCTTTCTTCTCTGGATCAAGAGGTATTGATTAAGAATGTCTCCCTATTAATCTCAGCTATGAAACTTCATGAGCTTCTGGCCAACAGAATCCATCATAGCCCCTTGCCCTGCATCCACAAAATACCCAGAGATGTAAATTATTAATTTTTTTCCCTGATAAAAATACAAGTCTTTTTTTAACTATAATTTATCTGTTTCTGGTGACAGATGGAAGGCCAAGGGCTGAGACTGCCACGCCTTATCTGTGTGCCTCCGGCCATCCCACAGCTGCAGAGTATGTGTGGCGTTGGGTCACAGTGGCAGGGTATCCCAGCAGTGTCTTTCAACACTGCAAGCAAAGCACCTGGTAATTCTATCCTTCCCTGAGGTTTTCCTGAAGGAGGTTAGAAATCTATCTATGTGAGACTTAAAACTGTTCAAGTACCTTCACAGGAAAACTTTGGGGAGGGACTGAGATGCTTTCTTCCACCTCAACTTGGGGCTCCAGGGTGTCTATGGCACCAAGACAGCTCCTGGGGCCCCAACATCCTGGGCATCACTAGAGGAAGAGAGCAAGCCAGGCCTAGCACGAGGCAGAGACAGTCTTTATTGGGCTCAGACTAGAAGTCTGTGGGTCGTGAGGACCTCTGTGAACTTGCTGATTTTCTTCTCTGTGTTCTTCTCAGCCTGTTTCTGTAGCCTCATGATGCGCTTTATCTTTCTGTAATGGATTTTGGCTTTCTCCTTGCTCTTCTCCTCTAGGATGACTACCACTACCTGGTACTTCCAGTCCACCTCATGAGCCAGGCAGCCCAAGTAAGCAAACTTCCTCATTGGTTTCAGGCTCAAAACCTTGAGGGCAACAAGAACCACCATCTGCTTTTTCTTGTCATGGGTTGTGGGATCCCATCAAACACCTTGAGGTGGTCCAGAACAACCTGGCTTTGCTTGGTCTTGTGGGGCAGCATCCTTTGCATAGTCTGCCAGAAGATGCTGCTGGGGCCTGGAAATGGCAGGGTCCATGGGATGGGTTGGTGTTCATCTGCTTTTGGAGGAAGTCCAAGTTCTTCAACTTGTTTCTGAAAAGTTGCCAGAAATGTTGATATTCTTGCAGCAGTACCTGCTTGGCCACAATGGCCACCAGGTAACCCAGAAGATGGCCTCGGCCATCCAGCACCAGGAATTGTCCTTCCGCCATGCCTGCTAGATGCCCAGGAAAGCAAGATACACATTTGTTTGTTTGTTTGTTTTTTTGTTTTGCAGTACCAGGGATTGAACTCAGGAACTTGCACTTGCCAGGCAAGCGCTTATTCTACTGATCTCTCTTCCCGGCCCTAAGACACACACTTTGAAATGTACAAGTGTCAGCATCCATGTTTTTAAAACTTTTAAATGGATGTCATAGAGGATATATGCCTCACATGTCTCTGCAACCCTAATTGATTCCACATAAATCTGTTCTGTAATCATACTTTACAGACGAACAAGAAAATAATGGTATTACTTGATAGTGTGCTACATTTACAAATATCAGATATATGTATGGGCTAAGGGCCTTAAGTAAAAGCTTTGTAAACTGGAGTCGTAAAAATAGTAGACTTCTGAGACTATCTTTGTGTATCTTGCAATAAAGGGACTGATTTTGGCACAGTAATAGAATTGTAGTAGGTTGGCTCTTGCAGCTTTGATTGCTGCTCAGAACTCAAGAATTTAGATGTTATGAAAGTGCAGGGATGATCTCTTGTGCATTTAAAGCAACATTTTTTTTTTTTTCTTTGCAAGACCAGGGTTTGAACTCATGACCTTGCACTTGCCAAGCAGGCAGTTGTGCCATGAGGTTATCTCCCCAGCCCCTACTTATGAATTTAAAAGACATATACTTTAAAAGGAAAACAAGTTCAGATCAAGACAATCTTTACAATAATTTAACATTCTCTTATTTCAACTGGGGTTTCTACAACTATTGGCATATACGAAACTGAGAGGTGTGGAAGTTGGATAATTTAAACTTTTTTACTTTTCTAAAATAGAAACCATTATAATACGAAGGCTAGCTTAGTATTATATTACATCACATTATGTTACTCAACAAATCAATTTCAACTTAATAAATTAGTTTTGTATAAGCCCAGCTATTTGTAGCAGCTACCAAAGACCAATACATTCCTCTAACTTTATTCTCTGAAGTTATATTATGGTATTTGTTTTTACACGGTCTGGAGAGAAAAATGGAGTGCTAAATAAACTTCCCCGAGAGTTCAAGGACTATAAAATGCACTTCTGGTCACTGAAGAGAACAAATACAGTAAGCGAATTGTCCAGCTTACGAACTGTGCTAGGCTTTTTTTCTGTTGAATGAAGCTCAGAACACTAGACCCACTGGCATTTGGACTGTAGGACTTATAGTTGTGGTTTCACCATGTTCTCAGGTTTTTGCCCCTAAACTGAAATTGGACCCACTGCCTTACCCATTCTCTGTCCTTCATACTTGGGCTGAGTCTGCTCTCAGTGTTCCAGGGTTTCCAGCTTGCAGAGAACCTGTAGTGGAATGTTTTAGCCACCACAGTCACATGAGCCAATTCCCCAGATCAATTCCTGCATATCCATTTGTCTATCCACCTCAATATCCTATTAATTCTGCCCCTTTGAGAAATCATAATATGATATCTGGCAACTGATTAAAGTAAATAACTGTACTATGTCAACAGGAGGTGCAAAATCCTCATTATCATCGATCCACAAAAGAAGATTTTGAAAACTCCAATAATACTATTACATAAAAAAATATTCAACAGGGACGGGGATAAATCATGCATTTACATACACAACATGATTAAGACAATTGTCCTAGAAATCTTCAACAGGATTTTGAAACTAACAGTTAATTGGTAGAACTCTCACCCTGACATATATATGCTAATATCTGTGAAGTAAGCAACTATACTGAGGATTGCATTGTGCAATACTAAAACCATGCTTGGAATGCCTGTCATTATGGGCTTCTAGATGTGTGCTGCTTCTAATATCATATCAATTATTGCTATACTCTCTCCTAAGTAAATGTTTGCTTAAAAAAGTAACAAAAGGGCATAAGAGACAAGGAAAAAATGCAGTACTATTAATACACTATAATTTAGCACATGGCTAATTTCCTAAATTTCTGTGTAACAATACATAATTTTTTAGCTGGGCGTGGTGGCTCACGCCTGTAATCCCAGCACTCAGGAGGCTGAGGCAGGAGGATCGGTGCGAGTTCGAGACCAGCCTGGGCTACAAAAGCGAGCTCAAGGCCAGCCTCAACTGCATAGCGAGACCCTGTCTCAAAACAAACAAACAAACAAACAAAAAAACCATAATTTTTTCACATTATATAGGGATTTAAAGTTTAGAATATCAATGATTGATGGAACATACCTGTTCCATGTTATGCCTAAGGAGATTGATATTCAGAAAGATTGTGATGTTAAGCAGTGGCTTTCAAAACTCAATATGTGATATAATCACCTAGAAGGCATGATATGTGGGTCCCACGTGGCAGTTTCTTGATTAGTAAATGAGGATGAAGTCAGAGTGAGTATATTTCTTCATCCACACAAGTCCATTTGGGCTTTCATTTCAGGGGGAGATTTGAGAAAGCACACTTTTTAAAATAAAAAAGGTAATTTTTAGAGAGAGAGAGAGTGCAAAATACTGTTAAAACAGAAAAAAATTATAAATCATACAGAACTTCACTAAACAAAGTAATATAAACTTGACAATATTTGTTGTAGTGTTCTCTTGAAATTTAGTTGCTAGGATTACCAGGTATTTGCAAGC
>PVJA010021688.1:21371-35358 GCA_004027025.1 Myocastor coypus
AAAAAAAAAAGAAAAAAGAAAAGAAGTAAGCATTAACTGCTTCTTTCCATAGACCAGCAGAAATCTATAGTACCATTATCCAAACCATCCTACACACATGCATAGAAATATCTCTTTCACTCACTCCCCTTCCTGTCCTCTTCAACTCAGTAATTCCTTCCTTTTGAACAGATTCATTCCTTCTTCATAGCATCTATTGTGCCCTTCAGATTTGATTTACCCATTCAGGGTGTTATACTAAGGAGACAATATAACATTTTAATGAGTTCTTAAGAGTTGCTGAGGTGCTTAGTCTTGAGCTAGATTTTGAGAATCACTGGGCTAAAGACTGTGCAAAGTCCAAAGTTCCTGTATTCAGGTTATAATTAAACATGACACATTGCTTTGCTTTAAAAAGTCACTTCTGTGTTTGTCAACAGGAAATGGTTACAAAACACTATGCTAAAAAAAGGACTAACATTCTTATTAGTTGCAGGAAAATTACTTCATACCTTTTCTATTAAAAGAAAAAAAAATACTTAGAAGAGTAAGAGCCAAAGAGAATTGTGTCAAAAATTTCAAAAGAGATTGGGCATTTTAGGCAGGTCATGTGGAGAGGTGTGATAACTCAATCATCTGCGTCCTTGTGGCACTTTTACCCCAGTGTATTGCTTCCCCTTAGTTGGATGGTGACTAAGCATCAATATGCATAGACAATACTAGAATTACAGTGGAGACTTATATAATCTTTAAAATACCAAGGAACCACATTACAATAAGAGTTACAGAAAGAATAGAGTATTTTGTTGGTTGAAGAGAATGAAACATCATGGGAATCAAATATCAAACAAATTATTTCTGTTCCTCACAGTTAGTCATTGTGACAATAGCACTTTAGAAGAATCAAGCCTTCTTTTTCAATTCACTTTTTGACAATGGGGCAAATGATAATGGAATAATTAGACATCACTTTTTTTTTTTTAAAGTAGTTGTCAGGTGAGTACATATTCAGTTCACTTTTGTGCTCTTCTACTACTGCTTGCAATACTGCAAAATTATCAATTTCCATTTTACGACCTTCCAAATAATTCACTGTCATAAAATAATAGAGTCCTCTAGAAGCACAGAATTGGTAGATGTTTATTATAGTTACTGCAAAGGCTGGGCTCGCTATATTATGGAGGCTGAGAAGTGTCCAGGTCTGCTGTCTGCTAACTGGAGAGCTGGAAAAAGCAGCGACATAAGTTGAAGCTTCCATTGCTGGAGACCAGTGGTGTGGGTTCGACTCCCTGACTAGGCACCTGTGAAACGGGAGTGATAGTCCCACTTAACAGTCAGGTGGAGAGTGAAGAGGCCAAACTTCCTCTGATTTTTTGCTGCATCGAAGACCCCAAGAGATGTATACAGCCTGGCAATGCAAGTGCTAATCTCTGCTGAAAACATCCCAGATACACCCAGGGGAAATATTCAGTTGGCTATCTAGGCATGCTGTGGTCCACTTAAACTGACACATGTAATTAACCATCACACAGAGATAAAAATATTATTTACTAAAACAGGAACACCTACAGATATGTTTTGTAAATATTTTCAGTTATAGGGATAATATGCTCATGCTTCTGTAGGCAACTAGGATTATTTACAAAAATGTAGTTTATCAGAGTATCTCGTATCCAGAGATGTTGCTGTCTCTTTGCACACAGAGAAAAGGCCTTCGTGAGATATGGTGAAACGCAGTGAATGCTGCCACCCAGTGTTGTCCAACAGGAAGGCAGTCTCATGGAAACTATGGTGTGTCCTCACCCAGCTTGGTCTCCAGTCCAGGCACTGTGCAGCGCTTGGCTCTTCCCCAAAGCCAAAACATCTACAAAAAGCAAATGTTTTGAATTGATCAAGACAACCGCAGCAGTGCCATTGAAGATATTCACGAAAGAAGACTTCCAGAACTGCTTCAGAAAAAGGGATATATATTGCACTTAGTACAGGGTCTACAGATTCTCACTGTGCAGGTGGGACTGATAGTGACTCTCCTGTTGTCAGCCTCCCAAGAGCTGGGACAACAGATATGCGCCACCATGCCCAATCTCAACTGCAGTCTCAGGCAGCCCTGGGGGGCAGGGCTGGCATGGCAGACAGCAGGCAGGTAGAGAACCGCTGGCCGCTATGCTCTGCCTAAGCAGGTGCTTTAGTCTGCTGGGCCAAAAGGGAAATATTCTGTGGGAGATTAATGACATTGTTTCTCATACTGTAGTGCATTAAAATTTAAGCCCACCTTTTTCAATCACATCTCATAAATCATAAATTCTGAGAAGCATCACCCTCATATAAAGTAAGTTAAAAATTGAAATAGTTACTTTTATTACTTTCCTCAGGAACATTTAATGTTTTTATATAAGGTGGTCTTATAGAAATTAAGTCAATAGTACCTCAAATAAGTAGAGCACTAAAGAAATGTAATCAGCATTTATTGAAATTCTTATCGTAATAAAGTATTTTTAGACTTATATGATTGTATCAAAACTGTAGTTTGGTATCTGTCTTAGATAATTTAGATGATCAGAAATAATTTTAGTTAGAAGAATTTAACTTACTGCAAAGCTATAATGCATAGAAGCCTTTAGGACTCGTCTCCCTCAAGGCCTCATGCAGCCATAAGTGGGGCTTTTTCAGAGGTGGCTGGATCTACAGTGTGTGACTGTGCTTCCCTAAACTAGTCCCAGAGCTATGTTGCTATGTTAGTCAAAGCCTTGTGTTCAGAGGTGGGCCCTGGTTGGAGAGAGTGAGTCACCCGGGCATGACCTGAAAAGGGGTACTTTCTGTCAGTGCATGTTTTTCTCTCCTCCTCTGCTTCTTGGACATGACGTGGGAAGCAGCTTTGATCATGGTGCAGTGCTTGGGTTAGGATGTCCGACTATTAAATTGATCCAACGATTAGCTTGACCAACCATCATCCTAGTAGCCTAGATAGAACATAAAAGGTCAGAAAGATGCAGTTAAGGTCTCTTATTGCTTTTGCTGTCATCTGTACACCACGAACTGTTCTCCTGTGCAAAGCCACCTTACCCCAGAGGCAGCCAATTATGGACTGAAACAACATCTACAGACTTTGAGATAAATACATGTTTCCTCCTTCAACTTCGGGTGTGAGGTATTTTGTTTCAGTAATGAAAAAAGTAACTAAGACGTGAGCTAAGTGAAAGTTTTTGTTTCAGATCAAAATACATGAATTTATTCGCTTAGAAATTCTGTCAAATCATCTGACTAATAAAAAATAGGCAATTCAGTTACTGGCTGTTATGAATTCCATCTTTTGGGACATTTTACTTCTATTTTCAATTTCAGTGTTAGATTATTGTGTTGCTTAATTCCCACTATAATTAGTTAATTTATAAATAATATATACACTGTTATCTCTCATGAAAGGATTTAAAGAGGCTGTATTTAACTAGGAAACTATCATAAATTTATAATAAGGTGGATTTCAGCAGTCTCTTTATGGTGTCTAAAAGGTCACTACTTCTTGCCTACAAAAACAGAGCAACATAGCTGCTTCCCATTCTGCCAGCTCACTTGAGGACAGACAGCAGATGATCTTGAGGACATGAACCCAGTTCAAATTTTGCTTGTTCTACACACTAGCCTTGAAATATGGGGCCAGGAACTTAGCCTCCAGGAACTCATTCTTTGTCTTCAAATAAAGATAGTATTTATAGTTTGTCTTAGTCAACTTCCTCATCACTGGGACAAACAAACCATGAACACCTAAATTTGAAGGAGGATAGCGTTATGCTTTTTTGTTTGTTTGTTTTTCTTTGGCTGGTTCAGGCTGCTTTAAGGGTGAGTCTGGGGACTGAACTGCCATCCCCTGCGCTTGAGTGGGATTGCCCTCACAGGCACTTAAACCACTGAGCCAAGCCAAAAGCTCCCAAAGTTTAGTTTTGGCTCATACTTCTGTCCATGATCAGCCAGCTGCTGAGAAGAAACAATGTGACAGAGAAGCTTGATTGAAAAAAAGCCACTTTTGTAATGGTGGTGAGGAGGGAGAGTCAAGGGAGGAGGTAGAGAGGAAGATAAACTGACTCTCTAGGGCAGACCCAGCCCCTAATAGAAAGGCTTATATGTAACATTTTAGAAGTCACCTTGCAGAGAGTAAGCAGTGTTTGAGTCCTAGTCATACGCCCATTGCACTAAGATGCCACTTCCTTAAAGATGTCACACTTCTCTAAACTAGTCCCAGAGCTATGTTACTATGTTAGTCAAAGTCTTCTGTAAAGAGGTGGGCCCTGGTTGAAGAGAGTGAGTCACCGGGGCATGACCTGAAAAGGGGTACTTTCTGTCAGCGGGTGTTTGTTTCTCCTCCTCTGCTTCTTGGACATGAGGTGGTAAACAGCTTTGATCCTGGAAGTCCACCTAACAAGTCCCCTTGTTTAATTATACAAATATTTTATATTGATTCTACATCTTTTTTAAAGTTAGGATTTATTTTATTACTTTTAATAAGAAATAACAATACGACAGTTTCAAAACATGCTAGTAGCACATTCCCAATAATTGATACAGTGCATATTGTTGCCCTTGTAATAGTTATACAGAGCACAGGATGTAGACATGATAATTTGTCTAATCATTGTTGGTACAAAAAATTTCTTCTCATTGAACTTAGAGAAAGTAGTTGTATACATAGTCCAATATTCCATGATTGCAGTGGGTTATTGGGAGAACTGGCAGTGTCGGAAGCTGCTGATTTAAGCTTTTCATGGCTCAGCATATTAATATGGCTTTACTTTTTATACCACATGGTTAGACTTTTCTACTGGATGGTTAAGACCAAGGTAAAGCAAGACCTATATAACAAAAAATGTAACTTTTGTATCTGACAAGGTCAATCAAATCCCCTCAGGATTTACCGTGAAACCATGTACAACAGTTTTGTAGACCTTTTGTCAGTGTCAGCTGTCTGAATGAGTCACGGGCATTGCTTGACCAATTTGCTGCCTGAAAGCCTGAGGGAATGTTTTCTCTCTAGGTGACTCTCCTTAGGCACATTATGCTTCATTCATCCCTTTTCTCTGTGGCCCCATAATCTCTTTGAACAGAAAATTTAGGACACCACGGAATCATAGGTTGTTACAGCACAGGTTCTCATTTTCTGAGTCCTCACTGACATCGAAGGGTAAGGGACAAAATATTGGCTAACCTTGTGGCCCTTCTATTTCTCTCATTTTTGGTCTGCAAACTTTCATTCTTAACCCTCCATAAGAGAAGCTTCTTGGTACTGTCACTCTACAATATAGGTACTTGAGCTTAACATCACTGTCTTTCTGAGCATCAAAGATGCTAGACTTAACTTGGAATCAGCATTTTCCTATTTCTGTCTTAGAGCCAGCTGACCATAGACTTAGTCCACTGAAACTGTAGTGCAAAATAAACTACTCCTTTAAGTTATGGGTGATAGTATTTTGTTCCAGCAAATAAAAGCAACTAATACAAAAAACTTGTACAAGTGGGTCATATCTACCTGACCATGTGATTCAGAAGCCTTTGAAACTTATTTGGTGGAGCAAAAGAAGTGGGGTGGAGAAACCCTACACTAATACAAACAGAGACTGAGGGTCAATGCTGGTTAGAATTCAGCATGCTGACAGAAATGAAGATTGTAAACTGCTGGGGTTATGACTTTTCAGATCAGAATGCAGACTTCATTGGAAACTAGTCTCAGGGACAAATATGTTTAAACGCATCTAGGTGGGTGTGCCCTGGGTATGGGCGCTGATCTCCACTTCTTCCTGCTGCAACCGTTGGAGGTGAACCTGCTGTGCTACTCTGGCAAGATGTTCTGCTGTTGGATCGGCTGGGTGGGTCTTGTCTCTAATCGCTCTGCAGGGAGTTCTGTGGCAGTTTTTCACACTGGGCCTGTCTGATGGATGAAATTCCACTCATATGCTGGGCTTTGTTTCTGGGTTGAATGAGTTTCTGGTGGGCTCTGGACAGTTTCACTCATGTGCTGAGCCTGTTTGCTAGGTCGAGTCGAGTGAGCAAATTTAGAGAAACTTTTTTGCACACATTCTGGGTGAAATAGGTTTGCACAGTAATTATTTTGTTTTGCAAAGTTTACTTTCTAAATTTTGGCAATGAGCATGCATTTTCTTTGTGCAATAGAAGAAAAATCATTTTATTTGGCCTTATGTACTTCTGTATGTTGGAAATTTGAAAGAACTCTCCATTCAGAAGGCATTGGGAATGTTTGGAGACCTTTTTGATTGCTGTAACTGTGATGAGATCAGTGATATTGCAGTAATATCTCAGTAGTTTAATTCAACAAAGTTTTCTTTCTATTTCAGAGTCAAATATGCATCTGAATGTCTCTCCCAGATTTATTTTTGTAGGAGAGCTCAGCAGTCCACAGGGAGGAAGGTGAAACTTCAAAATCTGCACAATTTTAGATGGAGAATAATATGGAAAACTGCTTGTTTGGCACCAGTGATTGCTGTGAACATTTCCTTGACCCAGAAAATCACTTGTCATGCCTATGCCCAGATTCAGGGCCTCAGAGAAGTATTACATATGAGAAGCAGATATATTCTGCAACATGAGCAATATCTATCATAGCTGCCCCCCCTTTTTTAGCAAGTCTTTCTTTAATGTAGCTTTTCTCCTTTAATTAATAATGTATTTAGTTGCTATAGGGTCTCATTATGTATCTAGGATTCATAGTGATCCTCCTGTTTTCAGCCTCCCCAGTACTGGGATTACAGGCATATGCCACTATGCAGCTTTCAGCGTGTGATGCCAGGGTTTGAACCACTGTACCAGTATGTGCCTAAGTTTGCCTAAGCAGACACCAGTCCACTGAGCTCTCCTCAGCCAAACTTCCTTCTGCATTTTTTACTTTTATGTATGGTTTTTCTTTATGGTTACTACGAAAGGGTATTTGCTAAGGTTACATCTGCCACATTTAATGCTGAAGTATGTTAACTTATTTTATGATATAATTTCACTTGTAATTCCTATTACCTATAGCTGTCAATCTATTCATCCATTTATTCTGTTGTCAAACAGTTTATTTGGTATTTGCCATCTGTCATTGGCATAATGCTTATTTCTCAGTATAAGGGAAAGATGAAAAAGTTCCTTCTCTGAAGGACCTTAAACCTAGTAGTGGATAGATACAGAGGTGGTAAAATCTCTTTGACTGCCCATGAGGGAGGTGTGGGGGGAGGGGGAGATGGGTTGGAGAATGAGTGTCCTTACATCCTAAAAGTTTTGTAACAATTCTTAGCTAGTCAAGTTTGCAGTGCTTCTGAGTTGGTGAAGTTAGTCAAAGATTTTCTTTGAGCTCCTGTTGTCTGCCTAACAACGTTCCTCAGAAAGAACTTAGTTGTCAAGAGTTTCTTCCCTGGGAATCATATCCACTAGGGGGGACCAACTCAGATCACAGGAGAGGAGCATGAAGGTTGACAGCCCCAGCCCTCACTGACTGTCACCTATTCACAGGAGGGGATGTTCTGAGACAACCGACTACAAAGCTTTTTATCTGTCCAACATGACAACTCTTATTTTCCACACATTTTTTCCCCTCATGCTTCCATGCTTTTTGTTTTCATGCCCAGGAAGCCCTAACCCCTATTTGGCTCAGTAGTTTAAGGTATTATATGAAGTTCAACCATCTGACTTTTCTTTAAGTGTCATATTTTGTAGCTCTTCCATGTGTTCGACTATAATTAAACATGTTTTTTTGCTCCTATTGATTGGTCTTAATTCAGAGCGTAGCCAAGGAAAATGAGTGGGTGATGAGCAGCCATCTTTTCTTGCTTCTACCACTTATCGCTAAAGTCTTGTAGGCCTCGGACTGGCTTGCAGCTGGTGTGCGAGATGGAGGCGATTGTGTGGCATGGTGTCCTGCGTCTGTGGAACTTGATGCCTGCTCCATGTAGTCCTGTCAGGATTAAACTGAACTGAAGGACACCCAGATCAGACGGTTTGGAGAACTCCTGAGAATAGAAACTGCCCCTCGCCCCACAGACAGTGGTTAGAAGTATTGTGAAAGTATAGGGAAAAAAGGTTGATTTTTTTATATACAGTAATTTTTTTGAAAATTTGCTAGAATATTGCTTTGAAAAATGGGGGGACCTCAAGTGTGTATGCGTGTGTGTGTGTGTGTGTGTGTGAACAGAGGAATAAATACAGTGCTATAATTTTCTGGATATATGTAAGGTTTTCTTTTATTTGTTACTGCCTAATCATAGGTGAAGGCCATTGAAAATAACTTTCCTCAAGGAACAGAACCAGGTGAAACATTTGATCCAAAAGCAAGACAAGCACAATCAGAGGCTGCACTTTACAGGAACCTCCTTCACTTTTCTATACTTTAAAACCCTGCAATGGCTCCTGCCTGCCTCCATTACTTGGCTCTTGTTCTGTTCCAGGAGTCGACATTCATCCAGGGCAGCCAGAGCTGTCAGCAACCTGTGGGGCTAACTTGGCAGCAGAGCAGCGAGTGCCTGCTTCTTGATAATTTTATGCTGCCTTTGTGAAAGGGCTTCGCCAGTGTGATTTAACTTTGCAAAGGCAGAGGTGTAGCAAGAACTCAGTGGAGACCCATTCTTTGGTAATATTTGCATTTTATAGGAAGCATACATATAAATTTCCCATCCTATAGTAATACAGCTTTAATCTTAATGAGTGCCACTTTGGCAGTTTCTTCAGAGAGTGGAATTAACATTCACACGAACAGGAAATGTTAAGGTGTTATTAGTCTCCTAAGGGTTTGGCTTCTGGCTCTGCAGTTTCAGAGATTTCATCATGCTTTAGGAGTAGCAAAATACCACCATTTCTGCTTATTAGAGTGAAACTCTCCAAGGTTTCTGTGTGTTTCAGGCGAGGGCTTAATTTTTCAAAACAGAAAAGGAAACATTTTTCTGAACCCTGAATATAACCTAATATTAGTAATCAGCTGAAGAGCCAGTACAAATGGGTCATGAGTCCAGTTATAAAGCTTTCTTGTGATTACTAACCAATTTCTTAAATAATTATTGAATCATTAATATGGCTCCAAGCAATTTAAAAGATTCTATTCATGTACCAATTGAATTTACTTTGTCTGATTCTATGAATTTGGGGTGACGAGCTCAATTCAGTGCTGTTTTTCCACTATCTTTTTTTGTTTTTGGTTAAAAAAATGTTTAGGTAAGTATTTGAATTTTTAGTTGCCTACAATAACAAGGGCTTTGAGGTTGCTGTTTAATTTCTTGCCTGTCCTTTTAGTTTAGTATTCCTCTTTCTCCAGGTCTTGAGCATTTTGCCTTACTTAGAGGATATTACTAAGGTAATTTTCTAGGTTTTGTTTCTACAATAATTAGTATAAAGAGAACACAACTTTTAACACAGACACACTTACTTCCCTTTAACATATAAAATTCAATTGATAGATTCTGGGGTCTTATTTTGCACTTGAAATCATAACGTGATATTCTGTTATAATAGAGACAGCTGATATGGGAAGATTGAATAATGGTCCTAAAACACGGAAGGAATAAGTTGTAAGGTTTTGCAGCAGTGAGTGACTATTGGTTATAATAACCTGTGACATATGTTATAAAGATCTTGAAGAATGGCTCTTGAAGGCCCCAAATATAAAGAAACGGCAAGGAAAGGTTTGATTTGATCAGTCTATGCTGTATACATGTGTTGAAGCATCACACTGAACCCCATTATTATGTATAATTTATCCCATAATGAGAAACCCCAAAACAAACAAACAAACAAAATATAGAAATAAGGTTAACTAAAAAAGACTATTTAGTACAGGCGTTATTTGATCACACACTCATTTTTTTATATCCTTCAGGAATTATGCAAGGTAGATACTATCATTCCTATGCAAATGCTAAGATACTTAAAAGTCCCAGCTGCTTAGGCTTGGTCAGTGCTGTACATTAAGGCAGGAGCTTGATTGGGCTGTTTCTAGTTCCGGAGGTGCTACTCTACAGCGCAGGTCTGCTGTGTACCTACGAGAGAGTGGAAATACAGAAGTCTGGATCCTAGTACTACGGGACTGAAATGGATCTTCGGTTTAAGGCAATTGCCTGGTGACTTGTAGGATCATTAAAATTTAAGACTGGAAGCATAATTCTTAAAAATACTTTCAGTATATTTAACAACATAGGGCACTGAAACAATACCATGTGAGATGATTTTGGTCTCTTGATCTTTTATGCTTACATAATTATAAACTGTAATTATATTTTGGAATCTTTCAGCTATTCTGTCCACGTTCAGCTCTGAGCTCATCTAACAAGGGTCGTGTCATGCTGGCAGCTATAACATTTGTATGTTTTGGTGGTATTTTTGTGAGTTAAAATGGCCCCATGACTCTTTCCCAGCCACCTGATCTCTCCCTGGATTCAGGAGATCACATTGTTCTCCAGACTTAGCTTGCTTAGTTCTTAAAAAGTGCAATGTTCTCCTTGTTTATACCTTCCAAATATTAGAGATGACTGCTAGCTGTAAAAGTCCCTTGAAGCAGGCAAGGTAAAAAGAGAAATTATAGAAACAAGTTTAAGAAGATAAAAAGTATTTATATCACGCATATGAAATATGTTAGTTGTTGCAGTTTATCTTTTGGGTAGTGATGTCAAATGGAAATGTAAGAGGCTGCCAAGGTTTCAAAGTAGGATGAATAGAGTCATTCATGTTCATCTGGAGACAAAAATATTTCCCTGTTACTGAATTCTAAGAAGAATATATTAAGAATCCCTCTCTCTGAGAGTTCATAGGGTACCATATCATCATTTTTTTTTGCAAAAGATAAAAGCATTAGATATATCTGTCTTATGCGAGCCTTCAATAAATACTAAGGTCATTACTTTGAAATTAGAGCAATGTGAAACAGCTGCAGGGAGAATGAAAGTATGATGGAATATATTGTTTCTTGATCATCCAACTAAACCCAGAGATAAGAATTTGAGAGGCTTGTAAAAATGTATAATTTAATAGCTCCCTTAGATTGAGCCCCCCCTCTATATCAGGTATGTCTGATGTGGCTTTTAAAGAAGTGTGAGGTCTCAGTAAGTGTGAATTTTCAATTAAGTACTTATAGTAATAAGATGTCCTCTGTTGGCTCAATAAGACTTCAAATTCCAGGCCTGTCAGGCAGGAAATATTGCCACCTCAGTAAAAGGCACTTTTATCCTTTGGGGGACTCTCACTAACCAACAGCTTTTGGCGACATAATGGGAGAGGGTCAATATTGGGAGCTAATAGGTTGGTCATCTACCTGGTTGGTGAAAGGGAGAAATAAATATCTCTACTCCCACCTAAAACTGGTAAGGTTGATCATTCCAAGCTATGGCTAGATACAAGTGCACATGTATACACAATATATACACTCTGGCTGAGAGCAGATTTTACCTTATTTTACTTATTTATGTCTTAAAGAGGATCAAAAGACCAACATTTGATACCAATTTTAAATATAAATATATAAAAGGGAGCAAGATGCTCTCTTTTTCTCTTTCTCCCTCATTCTCTGTCTCTTTTTTCTCCTTGACTTTGGGAAAACACATTGTACTGTCAGGCTGCCATATTTTACTTTTTTAAGAGCAGAATATTTACTGGGGGAAAGAAAGCTCCTGTACTAGAGGGGGGTCAGAGGTAGGTAAGCAGCTGAGAAGGGTCTGCGCTCCTCCTCCTCCTCCTCTTCGTTCTCTTCTACCCCTTTCCTATCTGAGACTGCTGAACCCTGGTGGGGAAGCCCGCATTTCCCCAGGGCAGGAAGGGCCAGGCTGGGCTATGAGGCTGCGGACCAACCCACCTCCCTCTGAAAGACAGATTGTAAAAATGAAGAATCCAGTCAGTCATGCTTAAGGTTGTGCAACTGTGAACAGCACGGAAACCCAGTTTTGTTCTGGCTTCTCTGCTAAATGGTGGAATGATTATTGAATAAAGCATAATTTCAACTCTCAGGTGTTTGCAAACTTCTAATTGAGTAATCTCACAAATATTCCTTTAACAGAAACTATCTTTTATGTATATTTATAATAAGTAAGGAACACAGCCTTAAGTACTTGGTTGATGTTTTACCCAAGAATCACTTGGAAATCCTTGCTAAAAATGTTGTGCATAAAATGCAGAACAATGATTCATGTGAATATTAAAAAAATCTATTTTAAATAAAAGCCACAGAGGTTTCAGATTCAGAAATGAGTGGCAGACACTTTCAGAAACAATGGATGAGAATGGTAACCTTTTATTTAACAGACCGACTGGGCATTTTGGCTGTGTGGAAACCCAGTTAAAGCATAATCACTAAGGTCATCTGTGAAGACAGATTATCATAATACCCTTACTATGTTACTTGAAGGGAGTTATCCATGGTAATGTCCAGGCATGAAATGTAACGATCTGTTTTATTATTGTTAATTTATGCTCAAGCTTCCTTTTGCTCTCTTTTGAACCAGCATAACAATTATACAGGCTATTTGCCTCAGGGAAAGGCTGTAAGAGGACTAATTAAATATTTAATATTTTAAAGGACTTAAACAACCTTGTAAGTAACATGTAAGAGGAGATAAAATCATGATGGTCTCCTTAGGATGAGGAATGCTAATGAGGCACTGGGGCAAGCATCTCTTTAACGACCTTGTCCTGGGTCTGTCCGGAGGCAAGGAGCGTGTTTAAGTTAATGGCTTTGGTAACCTATGGCAGTTTTTCCAGTCCCTGGTTTCAAGGCTGAGAGCAAGTTTCTTAATTTGAGTTAATCTTAGTTTTCTCACTTATATAGCAGGGTTAGGAATACTACTTACCTTTTAGATTGTTGTAGCATCTACGAGTCCAATAATGGTTAGTGGCTTTTAATCATCTGAATCTGTTCCATAAACTACAGATATTACTGAATTTTAAACTTGTAAAACTGGCTTTATAAAACAGAAGGGTTTCTAGGATTTTGCAAATGGGTAGGTGATATTAAATGTAATTGAATTTATAAAGAAGAGGAACTGGAGGAAGAAAAGGGTGAAGGAGCCCATGGTGGTTAATTTTGAGTATCCGTTTGGAGTACCTAGAGACCTGACGAAGCATTCTCTGTGGTGTTTACACTTGAGAGTATTTCCAAGGGAGGTTGGTATTTGTGAGTTGAATCAGTGGGAGAAACCTACCCACACTGTGGAAGCCATCCTCCCAGCCCTGGACCCAGATAGAACATAATGGTAGAGAGGTGAATTCTCTCTCTACACCTGTCTCTTTGGAGCTAAGATATGCTCTTCTGTTCTTGGATAACAGAACTCCAGGTTCTCTGATTTTTGGACCCACCTCCATGTTCCAGACCAGATTTTTTAGGCCTTCATATTTGGACTACAAACTGAGAGCCAGTGACAGTGTTTGTCTAGGATGCCTTAGGGTCTAGTACAGTCCTGAGCACAACCAATTCCCAAAGAACTGAACTTGATTTGGGTATCCCTAGACTCCCAGCTTGCAGATCATCTGTTATGGATTTCCTAAACCAGTTCCTGTAATATAAATCCTCTCGTGTATCAGCTTGTCTATCTATGTCTTATTAGTTCTATTTCTCTTAAGAGTCCTGAAGAACACAGAATAGGATAAAATGCTTCTTGAATCCAATTCCAAGCATGGCTAAAAGCAGCAAGCAACACCTTTGCGATGATGCAGCCTTATCTGGATACGAAGTCAATAAGCAATGCCAGGGACAACAAGATAGCTCAGTGGACTCAGCACCTGCTTAGGCAAGTACAGAGTAGAGTTCGATCCTAGCACCACAAGCTGTGCCGGCCCCACCCCAGGTGCCCTGAGCCGGTGACCTAGTCCAGGCATGGTGGTGCCTGTCTGTAATTGCAGCACTGGGGAGGCTGAAAACAGGAGGATCACTATAAGTCTGAGCTGCATAGTGAGATTCTACCAAGTGCACAAAAAAGAAAGAAAGAAGCCGGGCGTGGTGGCGCATGCCTGTAATCCCAGCACTCGGGAGGCTGAGACAGGAGGATTGGTGCGAGTT